>ML396085.1:100126-144787 GCA_005239525.1 Nicotiana knightiana | reverse complement strand
CTGAGGGTGGAATGTTGTGCTGAGCTCTACCCGGGTGCCTAACTCACTCTGTACTGCTCTCCAAAAATGCGAGGTGAACTAAGGACCTCGATCTGATATAATGGACACAGGCACACCGTGAAACCGAACTATCTCCCGAATGTAGATCTGGGCCAACCTCTCTAAAGTATAAGTAGTAGCTACTAGAATGAAATGTGCCGACTTGGTCAACCTTTCCACAATAACCCAAACTGCATCAATCCTCCGCAAAGTCCGAGGCAATCCAACTACGAAGTCCATAGTGATGCGCTCTCATTTCCACTCAGGTATAGGCATCTGCTGAAGTAGGCCTCCTGGACTCTGGTGCTCATACTTAACCTGCTGGCAATGTAAACACCTAGCCACATACTCCACTATGTCTTTCTTCATCCGCCTCCACCAGAAATGCTGCCTCAAGTCACGATACATCTTCGTAGCACCAGGATGAATAGAATACCGTGAACTATGAGCCTTCTATAGAATCCTCTCCCTCAGGCCATCAACATTGGGGAAACATAAGCGACCCTGAAGTCTCAGAACACCATCCTCGCCAATAGAAACCTCCTTGGAACCACCCTGTACCACTGTCTCCCCGAGAGCCACCAAGTGCGGATCATCATACTGTCGAGTCTTGATCTTCCCCAATAATGACGACTGAGCCACTACACGTGTGAGAACTCGGAGGGGCTCTGAAAGGTCCAACCCNTAATCCTTCAGCAACTCAAGCCACCGACGCTGCCTCAAATTAAGATCCCTCTGCTTGAACAAGTGCTGCAAGCTGCGGTGGTCCGTATAAACCTCACAAGGCACCCCATACAAGTAGTGTCTCCAAATCTTAAGAGCATGAACAATCTCCACCAACTCCAAGTCGTGCACAGGCAACTCCAAGTCGTGCACAGGGTAATTTTTCTCATGAACCTTCAACTGACGTGAAGCATATGTAATAACTCGCCCCTCATGCATCAACACACATCCCAAACCAATGCGTGAAGCGTCACAATAAACTGTATACATCCCTGAGCCGGAAGGCAACACTAGAACTGGTGCTGAGGTCAATGTTGTCTTGAGCTTCTGAAAGCTCGCCTCACACTTGTCGGACCATCGAAATGGGGCATTCTTCTGGGTCAATCTAGTCATAGGGGCTGCAATGGATGAAAAAACCTCCACAAATCCGCGATAATAACCCGCCAGACCCAAGAAGCTCCTGATCTCTGTAGATGAAGTAGGGCGTGGCCAACTCTGAACTGCCTCAATCTTCTTAGGATCCACCTTGATACCCTCTCCGGATACCACATGTCCCAATAATTCCACAGAATCCAACCAAAACTCACACTTGGAGAACTTAGCGTACAACTTTTGTTCTCGCAAGGTCTAGAGCACAACTCTCAAATGCTGCTCGTGCTCTCCCAAGCTACGTGAGTAAATCAAAATTTCATCAATAAATACGATGACAAAAGAATCAATATAAGGCCCGAACACCCTATTCATCAAATCCATAAATATCGCTAGAGCATTAGTCAGGCCAAAAAGACATTACTAGGAACTCATAATGACCATATCTCGTACGAAAGGCAGTCTTCGGAAATTCCGACTTCCGAATCTTCAACTGATGGTACCCCGATCTCAATTCAATCTTATAAAACACCCGAGCACCCTACAACTGGTGAAACAAATCATCGATACGCGGCAACGGGTACTTTTTCTTGATGGTGACCTTGTTCAACTGGCGGTATTCAATACACATCCGCATAGTCCCAACCTTCTTCTTCACAAATAACACTGGAGCACCCCAAGGCGATACGCTCGGTCTGATAAACCCCTTAGCCAATAACTCCTCAAGCTGCTCTTTCAATTCCTTCGGAGCCATACGGTATGGGGGAATAGATATAGGTCGGGTTCCTGGAGCTAAGTCAATGCAGAAATCAATGTCACGATCCAGTGGCATGCCTGGAAGGTCTGAAGGGAGTACATTAGCAAACTCTCGAACTACCGCCATTGAATCAATCGTCGGGGACTCGGCGGTGGTGTCCCGCACATAAGCAAGATAAGACAAACAACCCTTCTCGACCATATGTCGAGCCTTCAAGAAAGAAATAACCCGACTAGCCGCACTAACTGAGGAACCTCTCCACTCCAATCTCGGCAACTCGGGCATGGCTAGAGTAATAGTCTTGGCATGGAAATCTAGAATGGAATGATAGGGAGATAGCCAATCCATGCCTAGGATGACCTCAAAATCAATCATATCAAGCAACAGGAGGTCCGCTATGGTCTCGAACCCACAGAATGTAACCACGCAGGACCGATATATCCGGTCCACAACTACAGAATCACCCACAAGAGTGGACACATAAACAGGAGTACCCAAAGACTCACGAGGAATATCCAAGAAATGAGCAAACATGATCGATACATAAGAATAAGTGGACCCTGTATCAAATAATACCGATGCATCTCTACCGCATACTGAAATAATACTTGTGATCATGGCATCTGAGGCCACTGCATCTGATCTGGCTAGAATAGCATGGAATCTGGCTGGAACGCCAAATGACTGACCTCCTCCTAAATGAACAGGAGCTGGTTGGGCTCCCCATGCCTGGCCTCCACCTCTAGGACGACCTCTACCAACCTGTCCTCCACCTTTGGGTGGCCGGACCGCCAGTGTTGAACTTATAGGCTGGAAACTCTACTACACTGCAGTGCCTTGCCCCGAAGCCTGGGACAAGTCCTCTTAATATGACCTGGATCCCCGCACTCATAACAACCTTTCGGCACCATGGCATGCTGCCCTAAATGACCCTAAATAGCTGGAGAACGGTATGAACTCTCTGGCATAGCACTGAAATAAGGGCTGGAAGACCTCTGATGACCAGAATACCTGCCAAAGGAACCCTGAATGCCTGGTGGACGATAAGAACTCTCCGGCATAGCGCTAAAATAAGGCCTCGTGGGAGAACCTCGAGGAGGTGGTGGGGGTGCTGAATATGGGGGCCTACTGGGCTGGCCCCTACCAAACTGACCTCTGCCCCTGGCTGGAGAACCTCTGAAATCCTCAAAAAATCTATCTCTCTTATCCTTCTGCCCCTACTCTCTGCCCCTCGATTGATAACCCTCAGTCCTGCGAGCAATATCTACCACAAGCTGATAAGGAGTCCCCATCTCTACCTCTCAGGCCATATTGGCCCTAATACGTGAGTGTAACCCGGCTACAAATCTCTGCACTCTCTCTGCGTCAGTAGGAAGTATCATGAGTGCATGACGAGATAGCTTAGAAAACCTAGCATCGTAGTCGTTCACTGACATCTGACCCTACTCCAGCTGCTCAAACTGATACTGCAGCTCTTCCCTCTCAGAGGGTGGAATATATCTATCCAAGAGTAACTGAGTGAACTACTCCCAAGTGAGGGGAGGAGAATCTGCCGGTCTGCCAAGAATGTAGGACTGCCACCATCTGCGAGCCCTGCCCTCTAGCTAAAAAGTAGTGAAGTCAACTCCATGGGACTCCAGTATCCTCATGTTGTGCAGTCTGTCCCTGCACCTATCAATAAAGTCCTGGGCATCCTCATGACTCTCACCTCCAAAGACAGGAGGGTGTAGTCAGGTCCATATGTATAATAACTTCTGCGGATCACCGTCTGCAGCTGGTCTGGGCTCAGGTGCTGCTGCTGCTACTGGTTGAACCCCGCTAACAGGCAGTGTACCCGGGGTCTAATAGATTGCTTCTGCATGTCCTGCGGCCTGGGAAGTAGGGGTCTGTGTCCCCCTCCCTCCTAAGATGTGGCCGGATCCGCTAGAAATAAACCAGCCTGAGTCATGGTGTCCATGAATCGCATCATACGGCCCATGACGTCCTGGAATCCTGCCGCCGTCATAAAGTCCAACGGTGCAGGATCTGCTGGGGGCACCTCGCCCTGCTCCTCAGTAATGGGATCCTCTATTAGAATCGTTGGTGGTGCAACTGGAACAGCTCCGGGATGCCCTCGTCCCCTACCTCGGGCCGGTGCCCTCCCCCGACCTCTATCACGGCCTCGGATGACGGGGGTAGCGGCCCCTCCCAGGTCCGAAGTGTCGGCTGCGCGCATCCTCACCATCTGTGAGAGAATAGAGGAGTGAGATTTACTATACCATCAATTGCATGATAGAAGATGAATAAAGAGAGGTTTCCTAACACCCTATAGACTCCCGTATATAAATACAGACGTCTCTATACCAATCCGCAAGACTATATTGGGTTTGCCCGTAACTTGTGAGACCTATGTGAACCTAGAGCTCTGATACCATGTTGTCACAACTTGAATCCTAACCCAGGTCGCGATGGCGCCCAACACCGTAGTTAGGCAAGCCAACATCAATCTACTGGTGAGTTTCTTTTGATTTACCAAAACACTTCCAAAACTTACTTGGTTTAGATTTTAGGCATTGGGCAAAAATGAATAACTTAGACAATCTTGATCAGAAATAGTCATAAAAGTCATAATTTAATATGTACATCCCAAAAATAATATCTACTAATGTGTGCCAGGAACTAGTGTCACAAGTCTACAAGGCATACTAGTAGAGTAAAAATAAAAGAAGTAATAGACTGCCCTACTGTCTGAAAAGGAATAGACAGAAATAACAAAAAAAGGCTCCATAGTGCTGCTGAGGGTCGTCAAGAGGAGCTACTCACCGTGGAGTCTAGACCAGGTATATATCAGGACGAACTTCGAACTGATATCCAGATGCACCCGCCTCAGAACCTGTACAATTAAGTACAGACCGTAGCATGAGTACATAAACAATATGTACCCAGTAAGTATCCAGTCTAATCTCGAAGAAGTAGTGACGAGAGGTCGACATGACACTTACTAGGATCAAAATAATATGTTTTAAATGTAAGGCTAAGCAGGGATGGAAATCATGAATAATAATGAAGACAGGAACATTAAATATCCTTTACAAATACCTTTACATGTCAAGTTCTCTAGCATAGGAAATACCTAATTTTCCTTTTTCATGGTATTTAACAGATACATAATCACAAAACACCCAACATCTAAAAAACACATAACATGTCGTGAACGTACGGCTGACACAACGCGAAAATAAATGTGCAGTGCCGAAGGGTCGAATGGATCGAACCATAGATGCATCTATTACACCGCTCACGAATTGAACATGCAGCGCGGTTGACATAATAGTAGGGCTACCCCACTCGCGAATCATACATGTGATGCGGGTACCCGTATACATACACATAATTAACAGGAAATCAGGAATTCAGTAGAGAATATACTTACAGAGAAGGATTCAATAATATAAATTTCAGAATGTAACCTCCTAGATGTTCACTTAATAATTCAAGGATATTAGGCAACCTAAATTAACATTTAATATTATAGATACGACACATAAAACATGCTTGTGAATCCTAAACTCCCGGACATAACATAATAGTAGCTACGCACAGACTCTCGTCACGTCGTGCATGCGTAGCACCCACAAATAAAGAAATGCAATTATTTATATTCACCTATGGGGACGATTCCCTCTTACAAGGTTAGAAAGAAGACTTATCTCGTGTCAAGCCTACTTTCCGGTTCAAGAACACGCTCGAAACTCCAAATTCGTCGCCCAAGAACTCGAAGCTAGCCAAACATCACATTAACAAGTCAATCTACGCTCAAAAGTGCATAATTCTCCTACTTAAATGGTCATTTCAACCCAAATTGGAAAATCCTAAAATACACCCCAGGCCCACATGCTCGGATTCCGGAAATTTTCGGAGGAAATACTTACCCATAGACTAAGGATCAATATTATATAGTTTTTGTATGATTTCATAACAAATTTCTTGGTAAATTCTTGTTTTTATCGAAACCCTAGGTTTCGCTCTAAACCCATGATTTCTACTAATTTAAGGTGTTAATATACCCAAGAATTCAAGTATTAAACTCACTTCATGGTAGGAATTACTTACCTTACAATTTCTAGGGCGAATCCCTCCTTCACCAGCTCTCCAAATCGTCCAAAATGATGAAAAGTGGTTCAAAAATGGCTAAGTCTCGAATTTAAGACGACCTCACTGCCTACAAGTTTTTTGCACCTGCAGCTCGAGGACCGCACTGCGGTCTCGCATCTACGAGAAGAATCTTGCATCTGTGAAAAAGAGGGAGGGGGTCAGTGGTCGCATCTGCGGAGCGGAGACCGCACCTGCGGCTCCACTTCTACAGAAAATGATCCGTACCTACGAGACTGGGTAACATCCCCTGGAGTCGCACCTGCGAGGCTGGGACCGCAGAAGCGGCTCGCACCTGCGGTTATACCTCCGCAGGTGCGGTCGCACCAGATATGGTGCACCAGCAGTCTTTTAAGGCTGGTTTTTGCCTCGCGCGATGCCCGAATGGAATCCGATCCCACCCGAGACCCCGTCCAAATATACCAACAAGTCCTAAATTATAATACGGACTCGCTCGAGCCTTCGGAACGTTCGAAACAATACTAAATCTAAAAATCATATCCCAAAACCTATTGGATCAAACTTAAGAACTTTAAGTTCTTGAATTCACTTTCAACACGCCAAAAAGTACCTATACTACTCAGAATGACACCAAATTTTTGCGAGAAAGTCATAAATGACATAACGGAACTATTCCCGATCTCGAAATTCTGTTTGGACCTCGATAACACAAAAACACCTTCCAAACCTCAATTTGAACTTAAGGAAATTCTTATTTCATTATTTGGCGCCAAAACGCTCCCAGGTCATCCAAAACCCCTTCCGAACACACGCCCAAGTCCAAAATCATCATACGAACCTACCGGAACCGAAGTCAAACTTGGCCTTTAAGGTCAACCTTAAGGAACTAAGTGTTCCTATACCACTCCAAACTCCTCCAAAGCTCGAACCACTCGTCCCTGCAAGTCATAAATCAGTAAAAGTAACTACGGGAAGTCTCATTTAGGGGCACAGGGTCCTAGAACACAAAATGACCGATCGTGTAATGACCCGGCCGGTCGTGTAACAACCCGGTCGGTCGTTCCGAGAGTTTAGCCTGATTCCCCCATTTCTGCTTCATTTCTTGTGTGGTTCATCTCTTTTGTGTGGTTTTAGGTTGGTTGACTCGGGTTCAGAGTGGTCGGGGTGAGAATTAAGGCACTTAGTCTCTTAAATGATCTCAATAGTTGGAAAAGTCAACTGGGAATTGACTTATAGGTAAAAGACCTCGGAATGTAGATTTTATGGCTCGGATAGCTTTGTTAGGTGATTTGGGACTTAGGAGTGTGTTCAGAATGTAGTTTTGAGGTCCGGCATAGAATTAGGCTTGAATTGGCGAAAGTTAGTTTTTGGGGATTTTCGGCAGGCAGTGAAAAATAGGATATCTAGGTCGGAATGGAATTTCAGAAATTGGAGCAGGTTCGTAGCGTCATTCTGGATGTGTCTGCAAATTTTCATATCATTCGGACGAGGTTTGGTTAGTTTCGACATCGTTGGTGAATTTTGGAAGTATTTAGGCTTGAATCATGGGTTGATTTGGTGTTTCGATGTTATTTTGGGTGTTTCGAGAGTTCGACTAAGTCCGAGTGATCATTTATGGATTGTTTGTATTTTTGGTTGGGGTCTCGAGGGCCTCGGGTTGAGTCCGGATGGGTAACGACATGATTTTTGGCATTTTGGAAATACTGGTGGGAAACTTTCTGGTGTTTCCGCACCTGCGGATGGGGAATCGCAGGTACGAGCCCGCAGAAACGGACAAGGCTCCGCAGATGCGAAAATTGGCTGGGTCAGCAGAGGTCGCAGGTGCGAAACTTGGACAACCTGCAGAGTCGCAGGTGCAGAGGATCTGTCGCAGGTGCGAAAAAGGTCCCTTAAGTGAATTCTCGTAGGTGCGCACCTGGGGCCGCAGGTGCGGGTCCTCTGGTGCGAGAAAAGGACCGCAGGTGTGGTCATCGCTGCGCTGAACCTATAAAAAGAACCCTTAGCAAATTTTGGTCATTCTTTCGATAGTTCTCCATTGAGGTAAGGATTTTGGACTTAAAACTCGTCTATATGTGATTAAAGGTCGGATTAGTGGTGGAAATTTGGGGGGAAACAGTGCTAAAATAGGTAATTAGGGCTTGTGGTTTAGAGACCTAAAAATGGGAAATTGAGGGGTCATTTGGACTCCGATTTCAGTGTTCTTGGTATGTATAGACTCGTGGGAGGATGAGAATTTTTGTGGTGTAAATTTCATCGAGTTCCGAGACGTGAGCTCGGGGGTCGGGACCAATTTCGGGATTTTTGAGTATTTTTGATTAATTTCGATTAGGGTTCATTCCTTGGCATATTATAATGATGTACATCTGATTTTTGGTAGATTTGGAGCACTCGGAGGCCGAATTTAGAGTCAAAGGCACTGCGGAATAGTATTTTATCCGGTTTTGAGGTAAACGTTTCCAAATTTGGTTTTGAGGGTTCGAAACCCCGAGCTAAATGATTTATGATTATAATTGAGGTGGAACACATGCCAAGTGACTGGCGTGCACCGAGTATTTGTGGCCTGGTTTATCCCATGTCACCGCTTAGTGATTATTCCCTGATGATATCTGTGCTTCTATTAATGTGGTAATTGTGAACATGTTAGAAATCATGTTTAGTATAAATGCTAGGCTTCACGCCAAAAATGCTGAGACCCGAGTGGTCGTATATGACTGTCTCATTTGTGATTTATTTGACTCAATATACTCAGTCCTGTTATAGCATATCACTTCATACCTCAGTCTCAGTATTGTTAATTACATGCATACTTATCATTGTTTAGGGCTGATGGATGCATCTATGATCCATGTGAGTGAGACTGGAGAGTAATGACTGAGTGAGGCCGAGAGCTTGTTATTGAGACAGTTATGAGATCGAACTGCACACCGCAGCGATATTTAAATCATGCCTTCGTTGGCTTAATATGGCGCTTGGGCCACTAGGGCCCCTCCGGAGTCTTTACACCCCTAGTGAGCGCATTGATGTTGAGGGATGGATTTTCTCTGGGCATGGATCGTGTCTGAAGTGGATGTTATGTGAGGGATGGATCGTCTCTGGACATGGATCTTGTCCGAGTGTTGTATTCCGGAGATGGACTTTCTCTGTGGGGCTGGATTGGCCTTTTTCCTCAGTACAGAGTGACTACGGTCACCAATGATTATGTACATTCCGGGATGGACTTTTCCCTGGACCTAAGAGCCATATACAGTACTGAGTGGACTGTTGTGTGAGGGTTGTGAGCACTATGTGCATATCCACACTGGTTTCATACATATATTTTTATGATGGCATGTAGAGTATACTGGCATACTTGGCATATTTGCTCATTTTGATAAACTGTTAGCATGTCTAATTTCTGTATATTGTTTATTGTAAATTCTGAGGTTTTGTCTGTCACTACCTCTCAGCCCATAGTATGGGTTCGTTATTTCTGAGTTGGTTTACTCACGTTACCCCCTGCACTTTGTGTGCAGATCCATGTACCCGGGGCCCGGTAGTGGTTATTGAGCAGCTGTCAGAGTTCTCATTGGAGTTGTCGAGGTAGCAACTGGCGATCGCGACGTCATCATCTCTTCCTTATTCCACATGTTGCACTTATTTTGAGACTATGTTGTCTATTTCTTCATTCTTTATTTTATGATATAGCAGCTCATGACTGAGTGACACCGGATCCGGGGTTGGAGATTTTAATTTTTGTTTTAAATATTGTTTTTAAAATTCAAATTCTTAGTATTATCAGTAAACTCGTTTAAAATTTTACTTTTACTGAAAATTGAATTTAGCTTAGTTAAAAGTGGTTGCTTGCCTGGTTCCACGACAGGCGCCATCACGACTCCGAAATCGGGTCGTGACAGGGTCGTTACAGGAATGCAATTTTAAGGAAAATTTATAGTACCTTCAATAAATTCTTCATCATGAGTTTTGATGAATTTTGTAAATGGTAGAGAAAGAACGAAACATGAAGGGAGTTTAGGGAAGACCATATGGGGGGAGGGGTCCTGGTAGTTTGGGAAAGACCAAGATAAAAGGGATGCTTAGAAGTTTTTTTTAATTTGATAAAACTGGAAATAAGGAAAATATTACTATTATTTTGACACGTGTCACTAAAATATGGATTTCGAAAAAAATATTTACATGTTTTATGCGCTCATTTTTTCTTGTTAAGCACCCACGAGCCACGTAGCAAAATAGGTGTGCATTAGACACACTTTAGAAAGGTTGAGCATGTCAGATAATTTCGTGGTCAAAAAGTGTGTAATAGGGATTTGGTTCATAGTTCATGGGGTAACATATGTATTTTTCCATGGTATTATTTTTTCACTATATTCGAATATTTTACAAGAGAATACATTAAAAAGCTACAAGTATTTCTCATCACTTAACTTAACTTTTGGGGTTTAACAAGCTATATTTTTTTAAAATTACTTTTGTATATGAAAATATTTAGTTTGAAATCGCATTCAAATAGTATGAATAGATGAAAACCATTTAACTTTTAATTTCAAATTACTTTACGATAGTATGGGTAAATATGAAAATCTTATAAATATCGATACTTCTTTTTGTTGCTGTATTATACAAAAATTAATTTAACTTTTTCTATGTAAACTTCTAGTTGAATAAAACAAAATTAATAATTTTTCAAAATGAGAAAAATGTTGGAAATGAGCATTTACACTGCACAAACAGTCTAATCAACACATGCATAGTGCATTTAAAGGAGAGTTGTGGCTAGAAGAATGCGGGGTCCACGTGTATCAAGATGGCATCGTTTTGCATTTAAGAAATGCAAACATGGAGTTATTATGAAATGACATGTATGTCCTTGGTCAACCACATTTTCTTTTCTATATAATAATACTAGATGAGGAAAGGCCCGTATACGGGCCCAACATTGTAATTTTAGTAAAATTATTGTTTGTTGGTATTTAGTTATTTTTTGATAAATAATTAATTATTATTATTATTATATTCAGTTAGTCATGAATAGAGAATGATATTAGGGATCACAATTTACAATTAATTTGTTTTAATAATTTACATGAAATTAAACTATAAATTATAACTTATTAAGTTGCTCCAATTAACATAAAAAAGATTTCGTGATATAATACTCATTTTAACCTCCAGTCGATGTCAAACTGTAACGACCCGACCGGTCGTTCTGTGTTCTAGAACCCCGTACTCCTAAATGAGACTTCACATATTTGCTTTTACTGATTTATAACTTGTGGGAATGGTTGGTTCGGGATTTGGAGGAGTTTGGGGGTGGTATAGGAACACTTATTTACTTAAGGTTGGCCTTAAAGGCCAAGTTTGACTTCGGTCAACATCTCTAGTAAACTGTCACGAACCCAAATCCTAAACCGGCCGTGATGTCACGACCCCAAATCATGCCTCCCGATCGCTCGTCACTCGGCACTCGCACTCAGTAGGTACATGCGCTCACTGGGGGTGTACAGACTCCGGAGGGGCTCCTACAACCCAAGCGTTATAATAAACCAAATCATGGCATCAATCACTCTGGCACTCGACCTCTCACATATAAAAACAGTGTAACATGTTGCGGCATGCAACCCGATCCATCATATCCTCACAATATTGGCTCTCGGCCTCACTCAGTCAGAAATTCTCAACATGCCACTCGGGCCATAAACAAACGGGATTCTCGACCCAAAACACCATTTAACATGAAATAATATAAACAAGTCTGAGTATCAAAAACAGTTTAACATGAATGACTGAGTCTAAATCATAATCACCACGGTGAGGAATATCAGAAAACAGCCCCAAAGGGGTTTAAATAGGTCGGCACAAGGCCCCAAACATGGCTTACAGCCCAAATAAATCAAAAGCATAAAAATATGATTTATCATGTGGTTTAAAAGCAGTTAAGCAACTCAATAGTTGCCTTGGGAAGAAACAATTTAAAATTCCCCATTAGTGCACGCCACACACTCGTCATCCAGCGTGTGCATCACTCCAAGACAGTGAGAAACAGCTAAGTCCGGGGTATCATACCTTCAGGAAGAGATTTATAGTCATTACTTACCTCAAACCAGCCCGTAAAGCTACTCCGAAATATTCTTGCCCCTCGAATCGTCTCCCAAATGCTCCGAATCTATCAAAATCAGATTAACAACATCAAAATATGCTAGGGAGACGAAACCCAATCGAAAACTATCAAATTAGGCATAATTCCCGAAATTGGCCAAACCCGACCCTTAGGCCCACGTCTCGAAATTAGATAAAATTTACACATCCTCCCACGAGTCTATACATACCAAGAACACCAAAATCAGACTCCAAATGACCCCTCAAATTCCCATTCAAAGTCTCCAAATTCCCATGCCCTAACTCCCCCAATTTGGACTTTATTTCAGGTGCAATTGCTTAGAAATCAATATAATAACGAGTTATGAAGTCAAGAATATTACCTTCAAGTGATTCCCCTTTGGTTTCCTCAAAAATCTCTCTCAAAAGCTTCAATCCCGTTCAAAAATGGTGAAAATGTGGTGAAGGGTCGCGGATAGGGCTTTTTAAATACACTGCCCAGCACTCAAGATTTCTTCAGTGCGTTCGCATGAGGAGCATTGCGTTTGCGAAGAACTTCCCAACGCTCCCTCATGTGTTCGCAGCCCGGGCCCCGCGTTCGCACAGCATTAGCCACACAGCCCTACCCACGTGCCCAATCCCTATGCGATCGCACAGCCTCACACGCGATCGCATAGCACTCACCCCCGAACCTTACGTGATCTCACCTCCCCAAACGCGGTCACATAGAGTAATTTACCTACTGCCTCAGACAAGCCTATGCGATCGCATAATATTCCCCGCGATTGCATAGGAGAAAACCAGTACCTGAAAACACCAGCAAAACTGCCACTTTCTTACACCCAAACTTTGTCCGTTCCCCTCCCGAAACACCCCCGAAGCCACCGGGACCCCAACCAAACATACCAACACATCCCATAACCTCATTCAAACTTAGTCGGGCCCTCAGAACACCAAAAACAACGCAAAAACACCAAAATCACATCAAATTCAAGCCTACGAACTTTGAAATTTCTAAATTCCACCAACGATGCCGAAACCATCCAAAACACCTCCGGTTGACCTAAAAATTTGCACACATATCCAAAATGACATGACAAACCTGCTCCAACTTTCGGAATTCCATTCCGACCCCGATAGCCTATTTTCCACTGCCGACCGAAAATCGCCAAAAACTAACTTTGGCCAATTCAAGCCTAATTCTACACCGGACGTCAAAACTACATTCTGAACACACTCCTAAGTCCCAAATCACCTAACGGAGCTATCTGATCCATAAAATCCGCATTCCGGGGTCGTTTACCAAGAAGTCAACTCCCAGCTAACTTTCCCAACTATAAGGCTAATTTAAGAGACTAAGTGACTCAATTCTCACTACGATCATTCCGAACCCGAAACAACTGACTCCGACACATCATAAGCATACTAAGAAATGCATAACCAAACAGAAACAGGAATAACAGTGCAAATTCTACGTAACGACCGGCCGGGTCGTTACATCTTCCCCCTCTTAAACAAACGTTCGTCCTCGAACGGGTCTAGGAACATACCTGGAGTCTCAAACAAGTGAGGATATTTGCTCCGTATCTCCCGCTCGGTCTCCCAGGTGGCCTCCTCCACTGGCTGACCTCTCCACTACACCTTCACTGACGCTACATCCTTGGACCTCAACTTCCTGACCTAACGACCCAAAATAGCCACTGGCTCTACCTTATATATCATATCACCCTCGAGCTGAACTGTGCTGATGTCCAAAACATGAGACGGGTCACCAATATACTTCCGGAGCATCGAAACATGAAATACCAGATGAACACCCGATAGGCTGGGAGGCAAAGCAAGTCTATAAGCTACCTCCCCAACCTTCTGAAGCACCTCAAAAGGCCCAATGAACCGGGGACTCAGCTTTCCCCTCTTTTCGAACCTCATAACACCCTTCATGGGTGACACCTTCAGCAGTACCTTCTCTTCCTCCACGAAGGACATATCCCGGACCTTCCAGTCCGCATAACTCTTCTACCTAGACTGGGCCGTGCAAAGTCTCTCCTGAATCAACTTCACCTTATCCAACACATCCTAAACCAATTCTATGCCCAATAATCTAACCTCGCCCGGATCAAACCAACCCACCGGAGACCTACACTTCCTACCATACAAATCCTCATACGGAGCCATCTGAATACTGGACTGGTAACTATTATTATAAGAAAACTCGACGAGTGTCAGAAACTGGTCCCATGAACCCCCAAAATCAATGACACAGGCACGCAACATATCCTCCAAAATCTGAATCGTACGCTCCGAATGCCCGTCTGTATAAGGATGAAACGTTATGCTCAACTCAACCTGAGTACCCAACTCTCTCTGTACGACTCTCCAAAACTAAGATGTGAACTGAGTACCTCTGTCAGAAATGATAGAAACTGGAACCCCGTGCAATCGGAAAATCTCCCTGATGTAAATCTCGGCTAACCGCTTCGAAGAATAAGTAGTACCAACAGGAATGAAGTGCGCTGACCATATAGCATCAAATCTCCTCGAAGTCCGTGGGAGCCCAACTACAAAGTCCATGGTGATCCGCTCCCACTTCCACTCCGCAATATCTAACCTCTGAAGTAATCCACCCGGTCTCTGGTGCTCATACTTGACCTGCTGACAGTTGAGACACCGAGCCACGAACTCAACAATATCCCTCTTCCTCCGCCTCGACTAATAATGTTGTCTCAGATCCTAATACATCTTTGCGGCACTCGGATGGATGGATTACCGTGAACTATGGGCCTCAACTAGAATCAAATCTCAAAGCCCATCCATATTGCACACGCAAATCTGGCCCTGCATCCTTATGACCCCATCATCACCAATAACCACATCCCTGGCATCACCGTGACGGACCCTGTCATAAGAACGAGCAAGTGTGGATCATCATACCGGCGTGCTCTAATCTGATCATAAAGAGAAGACCTGGAGGCTACACAAGACTATACCCGTGGAGGCTCTGAAAAATCCAATCTCACCAACTGACCTGCAAAATCCTGAACATCAAGTGCTAACGGTCGCTCTGTTGCTGGAAGGTAGGCTAGACTCCCCAAACTCTCTACTCTGTGACTCAGGGCATCAGTCACTTCATTGGCCTTCCCCGGATGATATAGAACAGTGAGGTCATAATACTTGAGAAGCTCCAACCATCTCCTATGACACAAATTCAAGTCCTTCTGCTTAAGCAGATACTGCAAACTATGATGATCAGTGAAAATCTCACAATGCACTCCATACAAATAAGACGCCAAATCTTCAAGGCGTGGACAATGGCAGCTAACTCAAGATCGTGCACTGGATAATTCTTCTCGTGCACCTTCAATTGTCTAGACGCGTAGGCAATCACCCTGCCGTCCTGCATCAATACCGCTCCCAAGACAACTCTAGAAGCATCACAGCAAACTGTATAAGAACCAGAACCAGTAGGCAAAACCAACACCGGAGTTGTGGTTAAAGCTGACTTGAGCTTCTGAGATCTCTCCTCACACTCCCCATTCCACCTGAACTGAGCACCCTTCTGGGTCAGTCTATTCATAGGTGCTGCAATAGAGGAAAATCCCTCTACAAAACAATGATAGTACCCTGCCAAACCAAGAAAACTACATATCTTCGTAGCTGATGACGGTCTAGGCCAACTCTGTACCGTCTCCACCTTCTTCGGATCTACCTTGATCCCATCACAAGACACCACATGGCCTAAAAAGGCAACTGAATCAAGCCAGAATTCAAACTTCGAGAATTTTGCATACAACTTCTTCTCCCTCAGAGTCTGATGCACAACCCTCAGATCCTTCTCATGATCCTCCCGACACCGGGAATATACCAAGATGTAGTCAATAAACACGATGACGAAGGAATCAAGATAAGGCCGGAACACACTGTGCATCAAGTGCATAAAGGTTGTTGGGGCATTGGTCAGCCCGAAGGACATAACAAGAAACTCATAATGACCATAGCTGGTGCTGAAAGCAGTCTTCGGGATGTCAGAGTCCCGAATCTTCAAGTGATGGTAACCGAACCTCAAGTCAATCTTAGAGAACACTCTGGCTCCCTGAAGTTGGTCAAACAAATCATCAATACGAGGCAAAGGATATCGGTTCTTCACCGTAACCTTGTTCAGCTGCCGATAATCAATGCATATACGCATAGATACATCATTCTTCTTCACAAACAACACCGGTGCACCCCAAGGTGACACACTAGGACGAATGAACCCCTTATCTAGGAGTTCCTGAAGTTGTTCTTTCAATTCCTTCAACTCCACGGGTGCCATATGATACGATGGAGTAGAAATAGGTTGAGTGTCTGGCACCAAGTCAATACCAAAGTCTATATCCCTGTCAAGTGGCATGCCTAGCAGGCCTGCAGGAAATACGTTCGGAAAGTCACGGACCACAGGAACAGAATCAACATCAGGAGTATCACCACTAACATCCCTCACAAAATCCAAATACGATAAACATCCCTTCTCAACCATACGTTGAGCCTTTAGGTAAGAAATAAGCCTACTAGGTACATACTCAGTAGAACCTCTCCACTCAACCCTCGAGACTCCAGGCATAGCCAAGGTCACGGTCTTAGCGTGACAATCAAGAATAGCATGACATGGAGATAGCCAATGCATGCCCAATATCACATCAAACTCAACCATGCTGAGTAATAATAGGTCCACACGGGTCTCTAGACCCCCAATAGATATCAAACACGATCGATACACACGGTCTACAATAATAGTATCACCCACCGGAGTCGACACATGAACAGACATAACTAAAGACTCACGGGGCATATCCATAAAGTGAGTAAAATATGACGAAACATAAGAGTATGTGGAACCAGGGTCAAATAAAGCCAAAGCATCTTGATGACAGACTAAGATAATACCTGTGATCACGGCATCGGAGGCCATAGCATCTGGCCTGGCTGGAAGTGCATAGATACAGGCCTGACCTCCACCTGCTCGACCTCCCCCTCTAGGGCGGCCCCTAGATGCCTGACCACCACCCCTAGCTGCCTGGGTGGGTGGTGAAGTGATTGGAGCTGAAGTCGAGGGCTGACCCCTCTACTGAAAAGAACTACCAGGATGACGAGGAAACTGCCTCCATACATGTCCAAACTCTCCACACCCAAAGCAACTCCCTGGAGCTGAAGATGGGGACTGAAGGGAACCCCTGGAACCAGCATAACCACTCGAAGAACCATGCATGGAGGAACCCTGAATAGATGGTGCCTGAGATGAACTCTAAGCTGGGAGAGAACTGAATAATGAGCGTCCTGGAATAGAACCGCGGGGACCCTGCCCCGATGATGCACCATTGTAAGTTGGGCGAACTGGCTGAGGAGTCCTAAATGGGCCTCTACTGTACTAAAACAGCCCCTGGAAGGAGTACCACTGAAATTGCCAGATCCACGAGGCCTCTTGGCCTCCCTCTCCTCTCGCTCCTGACGGTGAACAGACTCAATATCTCGAGCAATATCAACAATATGCTCGAAGGTAGCACCTGATACCCTCTTCCTAGTCATCAGAATATGGAGCTGGTAAGTGAGTCCATCCACAAAACTCTGGATCCTCTCCCTATCAGTAAGGACTAACTCAGTAGCATGATAATCCAACTCTGAAAAACGCATCTCATAATGCGTCACCGATAGCTCTCCCTGATGCAGCTGCTCAAACTGCCTACGTTGCTCCTCCTTGTGGGACTGAGGGACATATTTCTCCAAAAATATAGTGGAGAACTGATGCCAGGTGAGGGGTGCTGAACCAACAGGCCTATGCCTCTCAAAAGACTCCCACCAAGTGAAAGCAGCACCAGAAAACTGAAATGTAGCAAATGAGACCCCACTGGTCTCCAGAATCCCAGCAGTACGAAGCATCCTCTAACATTTATCCAGAAAACCATGGGCATCCTCGCCCTCAGCACCACTAAATGTCGGAGGCTGAAGTCTACTAAATCTCTCCAGCCTACGTTGCTCATCATCTAGCATAGTTGGAACCACGACATCCTGAACTGGAACAGCCGGCTGGGCTGGAACTGCCCCTAGTGTCTGCAGGCCCTGCACAACCTGCTCAGGTGTCCGGGCAGCTGGAGTTTGAGTTCCTCCCCCGACCTGAGATGTAGCGGCAGAAGAAGATACAGAAACCGCCTGAGCAAGGCTGGTACATATGGTCAAGATCTGAGCCAGGGTCTCCTGAAGACCCGGAATAACAATGGGCATTGCCAGTGCCTGAGCCTGTCCCGCTGGAATATCCGCAGCGGGAACCTGATCCTGAATAGTAGGGGGATCAACTCGTACTGCCATGGCCGCTGCGCGAGATGGTCCCCTAACTCTACCACGTCCTCGACCGCGGCCTCGACCTATCTCGGGTCTAGCTGGTGTCTGGTCACCCTGATCAGTAGCGCGTGTCCTCACCATCTGTGAGAGAATGAAACAATAGAAGTTTAGATTTCCTGAATCAACAGAGTGGCATGACAGAATTCAAGAAAATGAGACTTTCCTAAGGGTTCTGTAGCCTCTCGAAGATAAGTACAGACGTCTCTGTACCGATTCGCAAGACTCTACTAAACTTGCTCATGACCATTGAGTCCTATGTAACCTACTGCTCTGATACCAACTTATCACGACCCCAAATCCTAAATCGACCGTGATGGCACCTATCGTGGAACTAGGCTAGCCAACAATCACATGTTTACATTTTCCTTTCAAAATTTCCCAAAAAAATCATTACCAACATTTCATAAACGTATATATAAAACCCTGAATTTTTAAGCAAAACAAAACAAGTTAACAGTCTACAACCATTCCCAAGATCTGGAGCCAACAGGTCATGAGCATCTATAAATGATACCAAGAATACTACTGTTATAATACAAAATCTCGGAATGAAAAACTCAGTACAAAATAAGAAAGGGAAATAGAGATGTCGTGGACGCTGGACAGCTACCTCAATATCCCAACTCTGGCTCCGCACGGACTAAGATGACTAACGCTCGGTACCAGCACCTGAATCTGCACACAGAGGTGCAAGGAGTAGTGGTGAGTATGCAAACTCAGTAGTAATGAAAATAAATCAGGTATGAACAGTAAGAAACACATAGGAGCAAATCATCGAATCACAATAAGTAAAATATGGATTTCTAACAGTGTATACTTTTAGTCAATATGCTTTAAAAGCCAGTTTCAGTAAAAATCCTTTGAACATGTGTGATTTCCAGTTATTTCGGTAAAATACCCAAGAAGTATTACTTTAAAGATGAAATGAATCATAAATACTTACTCCGGCAAAACAAGTATCATAAACCGCCCCTCGGTCAAATCATCACTCAGAATCATTCACTCAGCATACCTCACAATCACTCAGTATCAGCCCCTCGGGCAACCTCACGGTCACTCATGCCTCCCGATCGCTCGTCACTCAGCACTCGGCACTCGCACTCAGTAGGTACCTGCACTTACTTGGGGTGTATAGACTCCGTAGGGGCTCCTACAGCCCAAGCGCTATAACAAGCCAAATCATGACATCAATCACTCTAGAACTCTACCTCTCACATATAAAAACAGTGTAACATGCTGCGGCGTGTAGCCCAATCCATCATATCTTCACAATATTGGCTCTCGGCCTCACTCAGTTAGAAACTCTCAACATGTCACTCGGGCCATAAATAAATGGGGTTCTCGACCCAAAACACTATTTTATATCATGAAATAATATAAACAAGTCTGAGTATCAAAAACAGTTTAACATGAATGACTGAGTGTAAATCATAATCACCACGGTGAGGAATATCAGAAAACAGCCCCCAAGGGGTTTAAACAGGTCGGCACAAGGCCCCAAACATGGCTTACAGCCCAAATAAATCAAATGCATAAAAATATGATTTATCATGTGGTTTAAAAGCAGTTACGCAACTCAATAGTTGCCTCGAGAAGAAAAAATTTAAAATTCCCCATTAGTTCATGCCACACACTCGTCATCCGGCGTGTGCGTCACTCCAAAATAGTGAGAAACAGCTAAGTCCGGGGTTTCATACCTTCAGGAAGAGATTTATAGTCATTACTTACCTCAAACCAGCCCGTAAAGCTACTCCGAAATATTCTTGCCCCTCGGATTGGCTCCCAAATGCTCCGAATCTATCAAAATCAGATTAACAACATCAAAATATGCTAGGGAGACGAAACCCAATCGAAAACTATCAAATTAGGCATAATTCCCGAAATTGGCCAAACCCGACCCTTAGGCCCACGTCTCGAAATTAGATAAGATTTACACCACAAGAATCCTCATCCTCCCATGAGTATATACATACCAAGAACACCAAAATCGGACTCCAAATTACCATTTAAAGTCTCCAAATTTCCATGCCCTAACTCCCCCAATTTGGATTTTATTTCAGGTGAAATTGCTTAGAAATCAATATAATAACGAGTTATGAAGTCAAGAATATTACCTTCAAGTGATTCCTCTTTGGTTTCCTCAAAAATATCTCTCAAAAGCTTCAATCTCGTTCAAAAATGGTGAAAAAGTGGTGAAGGGTCGCGAATAGGGCTTTTTAAATACACTGCCCAGCACTCAGGATTTCTTCAGTGCGTTCGTGTGAGGATCATTGCGTTCACGAAGCACTGCCCCACACTCCCTCATGCGTTTGCATCCCGGGCCCCGTGTTCGCACAGCATCTGCCACACAGCCCTGCCCACGCGCCCAATCCCTATGCGATCGCACAGCCTTACACGCAATCGCATAGCACTCACCCCCTAACCTTACGCGATCGCACCTCCCCAAACGCGGTCACATATAGTACTTTACCTGCTTCCTCAGACAAGCCTATGTGATCGCATACTATTCCTAGCGATCGCATAGGAGAAAACCAGTACCTGAAAACACCAGCAAAACTGCCACTTTCTTACACCCAAACTTGGTTCGTTCACCTCCCGAAACACCCCCGAGGCCCTCGGGACCCCAACCAAACATACCAACACATCCCATAACCTTATTCAAACTTAGTCGGGCCCTCGGAACACCAAAAAGAACGCAAAAACACCAAAATCACATCAAATTCAAGCCTACGAACTTTGAAATTTCTAAATTCCACCAACGATGCCGAAACCATCCAAAACACCTCCGATTGACCTAAAAATTTGCACACATATCAAAATGACATTACTAACATACTCCAACTTTCATAATTCCATTCTGACCCCGATAGCCTATTTTCCACTTCCGGCCGGAAATTGCCAAAAACTAACTTTCGCCAATTCAAGCCTAATTCTACACCGGACATCAAAACTACATTCCGAACACACTCCTAAGCCCCAAATCACCTAACAGAGCTATCTGATCCATAGAATACGTATTCCGAGGTCGTTTACAAAGAAATCAACTCCCAGCTGACTTTCCCAACTATAAGGCTAATTCAAGAGACTAAGTGTCTCAATTCTCACTATGATCATTCCGAACCCGAAGAAACTGACCTCGACACATCATAAACATACTAAGAAATGCATAACCAAACAGAAACAGGAATAACATTGCAAATTCTACGTAACGACCGGCCGGGTCATTACATAAAAGACCCCGAAATCGAGATTTGAAGGTTCCAGTAGTTCGTATGATGATTTCGTACTTGGGCGTATGTTCGGAATGGGTTTTGGATGACCCGGAAGCGTTTCGGCGCCAAATAGTGAAATATGATACCTTATGTTCAAAATTTGAGGTTTGGAACATGTTTTTTGTTATCGAGGTCCGAACGAAATTCCAAATTCGGGAATAGTTATGTCATGTCATTTATGACTTGCTCACAAAATTTGGTGTCATTCCGAGTAGTATAGGTATGTTTCGTCATGTTGAAAGTGAATTCAAGAACTTGAAGTTCAAAGTTTGATTCAATTTGGTTTTGGGGTATGATTCTTAGATTTAGCGTTGTTTTGAACGTTCCGAAGGTTCGAGCGAGTCTGTATTATGATTTAGAACTTGTTGGTATATTTGGACGGGGCCTTGGGTGGGCCAGAATGTCATTCGGACATCGCGCGAGGCAAACCAAGCCACAGGTGCGAGACCGCATGAGCGGTCGAAGTCTCGCAGGTGCGGCCTTAGAGGGGCTGCCCAATTTCCGCAGGAGCGGGCCTTTTTCCGCAGAAGCAGAACCGCAGGTGCGGGATCCATTCCGCAGGTGCGACCCCTGGCCTTCTCCTCCTCTTCCGCTGGTGTGGGCGTTGGCTCGCATATGCGAGACCGCAGGTGCGGTCCTCGAGCCGCAGGTGCGGTCCTCGAGCCGCAGGTGCGGTCCTCGAGCCGCAGGTGCGGTCCTCGAGCCGCAGGTGCGAAAGTCCTGGAGGCGGTGAAGTTGTTTTAAGTGCGGGATTAAGATATTTTAGGCCATTTTCTCCATCTTTGGACGATTTGGGGAGCTTTCAAAAGGGAGATTCGACCTAGCACCGCGAGGTAAGTTAATTCCTACTTAAAAGTGATATTTATACTTGGGTTTTGGGTAGATTAACACACCAAAAATTGTGGAAATCATGGTTTAGAGTAAAAACTTAGGGTTTTGAGAAAACTAAGTTTTAAACAAGAAATTTGTTATGGAATCGTGCAAAAACTATATAATATTGATCCTTAGGTTATGGGTAACTATTTCCCATGGAAATTTTCGGAATCCGAACATGTGGGCCCGAGGGTGTATTTTAGGATTTTGTAAACTAGGTTGGGATAACCATTTAAATAGGAGAATTGTGGACTTTTGAACATAGATTGATTTATTTATATAATGTTTGGCTAGTTTCAAGATCTTGGGCGGCGAATTTGGAGATTCGGGCGCATTCTTGACCCGGGAGGTAGTCTTAAAATGAGGTAAGTCTCCTTTCTAACCTTGTAAGAGAGAATTGTCCCCGTAGGTGATATAACGAATTATATGCTACTATTTGTGGGGGGCTACGCACGCACAAAGTGACGAGAGTCCGTGCGTAGCTACTATTATGTTTATGTCGAGGGAGTTTAGGATCCACAAGCATGCTCTACGTGCCGTATCTTGTAATCTAAATGATAATTTTAGAATTTCTTGGCATCATCGAATTAATTAAATGGATATCTAAGAAGGTCACCTATAATTATTTAATTTATTGGCTTTTCCTTGGAAGAATATTCTCAAATAAACCCCTGATTTTTCTGCTGAATGTGTGTATATATATGAGTACCTGAGTCACATGTATAATTCGCGAGCGGGGTAACTCTATTATTTATTTTGACCGCGTCGCATGTACAATTTGCGAGCGGGGGTAATATATGCATCTATGGTTCGTGTCGTTCGACCCTTCGGCAGTGCACATTTATTATTTTGTTGAACCGGCCGTACGTCGCGGCATGTTATGTACTTGATAATTGTTTAGTATTTCTGTGGTTGTTTAACTGTTAATTACCCTGGAAAATGAATTAGCAACCTATACGGTAGGGAATTCGACATATAAAGATAATTGTAGGGAGATTTGATGTTCCTGCCTTTACTATTTATTCATAATATGCCATTCTTGCTTAGCCTTATATTTAAACGTATTATTTTGGCCCCAGTAAGTGTCAAGTCAACCTCTCATCACTACTTCTTCGAGATGAGACTGGATACTTACTGGGTACATATTGTTTATGTACTCATGCTACGCTTTTGTACTTAATTGTACAGGTTCTGAGGCAGGTGCATCTGGTTACCAGTCCAGAGCTCGTCCTTGATTTCACGCGATTCGAGGCTTCACGATAAGCTGTTTCTCTTGATGTCGTTCAGCAACACTCTGGAGTCTCTCTTTTTCCATTCTGTCTATCTCTTCTTAGACAGTATGATAGCTTCTTTTACTCTTTTGATTCTACTCTACTAGATGCATGTAGACTTGTGACACTAGTTGTAACGACCCGACTAGTCGTTTTGAGCTCTAGCACGTCGTTCATCGGTTTGAAGTCTTGAGTAGCTCCATTTCAGGTATTATGACCCGTGGGCATGGTCGGAATTGAATTACGGGAAGTTCGGAGTCAAATTGGAAAGAAAATTCTCATTTCAGAAGCCTTAAGTTGGAGAAATTGACTAAGATTGGAATTTTGAGTAAACGACCTCCGAATTGGGATTTGAAGGTTCCTGCAGGTTTGTATGATGATTTCAGACTTGGGCGTGTGTCCGGATCGTGCTTTGGATAACCCGGGATCATTTCGGCGTATATTGTGGAAGTCAGTATTTTGAAGAAATTTCCTAAGTTTGGCTTGAAGCGCATTTCAGTGTTATTGATGTCTGTTTGGAATTCTGAGCCTAGGAATAGCTCCGTATGGTGATTCTGGAGTTGGGAGCGCGATCGGAAGTGAATTCGGATGTCCGTAGGTTATTTTGAAGTCATTTGGCTAGAGAAAGAAATTTGAAGGTTTTTGAGAAATCCGACCGGAAGTGAAAATTTTGATATCGGGGTCGGAATGCGATTTCGGAAGTTGGAGCAGGTCTGTAATGTCGAATATGACTTGTGTGTAAAATTTGGGGTCAATCGTACGTGATTTAATAGGTTTCGTCATCATATGTGGAAGTTTGAAATTTCAAAGTTCATAAAGTTGAATTTTAGTGCGATTCATGATTTCGGCGTGGTTTGATGTGATTTGAAGCCTAGAGCAAGTCCGTGTGAGGTTATGGGACTGAGTCGTGTGATTGAACAGGGTCTCGAGGGCCTCGGGTGTGTTTCGGGGTGAATTCAGACCATTTTTCTCTATTTTGTTGCTGTTGTTTCTAGTGTATCTGGTGTGCTTCGCGATCGCGGTCCCTTGTGTGCGATCACAAAGAGGAAAATCTTGGGGATGCTGGTTTGGATTTCGTGAACACAGGAAAGGGGGTGCGAACGCAGAAGCTTGGTGTGAGATAACTACGCGAACGCGGGTCTTTGCACACGAACGCGTAGAAGGAAAGGGAGCTGGGGGCCGTTTGACCTATGCGAACGCACAGGGAGGCCTGCGAACGCGGAGGGTCAGGGCAGTTGCCCTTCAAGAATGCACTCAGGGTGTCACGAACGCAGAGAGTAAGATTGTGGGCCTTAGTTTCTGGGCTTCGCGAACACGGGGGCAAGACACGTTCACGATGAAGGCCGTTTTTGGGCAGTGAGGTATTTTAAGACGGGCCTTAGCTCATTTCCTTCAGTTTTTCTTTGGTTTGGACAATTTTGAGGAGCTTCAAGAGGGGATTTCCATCAAGCATCACTAGGTAAGTAATTTCTTCATGTTTTTAAGTTAAATACAAGGTTTATTCATTGAATTAGACATGAGAATTTGTATAATAATTGGGATTTTTAAGGGAAGACCTAGAAATTTGGATTTTAATCACGAAATAAGCATGAATATTTGAGTAAATTGTATTTAAGCTAGTAAGTCTATGGGTAGAGTTTATCTGCAAGAAATTTCAGAATCCGGGCACGTGGGCCCGAGGGCATTTTGGTCAATTCACTGAGCGAAGTTGGGAAATTATATAATTTGATATGTTGCAAATATTAGAGTATATTTTCATTGGTTTATCGTTATTTGGATAGTTTTGGGGCGTTGTGCGTCCATTGGAGTCGTCGGAAGGGCTTGGAAGCCGGTTATGAAATTTCGGAGCGAGGTAAGTCTCCTTTCTAACTTTGTGAGTGGGAATTGTCCCCCCCAGGTGAACTAATTAAATAGGTGTTACTATTTGTGGGGGCTACGTACGCACGAGGTGACAAGAGTCTGTGCGTAGCTACTATCATGTTTATGTCCAGGTAGTCTAGGACCCACAAGCATGTTTTAATTGTCGTGTTTGAAATCTTATTGATGAAAATAAAGTGTTTAAACCTTACTGAACTTGGTAAAAATGGATATCTGGAAAAGATTTAAATACTATTTTGTGACCTTTAAAAGAGAAATTTGTCATTTACTTGAGTATTTGTTTTCCCGATGTAGTCGGGGTGGACTGTTTGATTGTGCATGACTGTTTATGACTGCTTCGCAATTTACATTCCGCGAGCCGAGTGTTATTTCCCCACTCTCATGGGAGCGGTCCGTACACCACGGCGAGATTGAAAGATACATTATGGTTAATATTATGTGTGCATGTGACCGCTTCGCAATTTACATTCAGCGAGCGGAGTGTTATTTCCCCCACTCTCATGGGAGCGGGCCGTACGCCACGGCGAGATTGAAAGATATATTATGGTTCGGGTCGTTCAACTCTCGGCAGTGCACAGATATGATTATTATGATGGCTCAGGCCGGTTGTCCTTATCCCATATGCGCATGCTAAATTGTTAATGTTTTCATGGATTTTGAAGTGACAAGATATTTGGGGGGAAAATGAAAAAGTAATTATTTACTTAAGATATTTGGGGGAAATGAAGTAGTAATTGTTTATTTACTTTCAGTATTTATTTGAATTACAGTTATCTTTAATGTTTATTGTTTTTATCATCCTCGTATGCCTATTAGTGATATCATATCTTGTTAAATTGTTTCATTGGACCTTAGTGAGTGTCAAGTCGACCTCTCGTCACTACCTCTCAGAGGTTAGGCGGGATACTTACTGAGTACACGTTTTTTTTGTACTCATGCTACACTTGTTGTGCATTTTTATTGCACATGTAATTTCATAGTGATGTGGCTGGCTTGGAGACTTAGGTGAGCTGCATCATCCGGAGGCGACCCGCAACCGACAGAGTCTCCCTCATATTGTATTTATTTTCATTTAAAATTCCTTGTCCAATTTATATTTCGGACAAGCTTTGTAGTAATTGTGAAATTCTTAGAATTTTCTCATGTACTTGTGTCACCAGGTTCTGGGATGTGTTGGGGATGTATTTTATAAAAATGGAATATTAAACTGCCGTATTTACTTAGCGGATTTTATTCAGTTATCATGTAATAAAGTGAAAGGTAATGATTTCAAAAATGCTAAAACAGGAAATTTAACTTAACCATTTAATGATTGTCTTGCCTGACAGTGGTGTCCGGCGCCATCACGACCTTATGGATTTTTGGTCGTGACAACTTGGTATCATAGCTCTAGGTTTCACGAGTCATGAGCAAGCCTAGTAGAGTCTTGCGGATCAGTATGGAGACGTCTGTACTTATCTTCGAGAGGCTACGGGGCTGTTAGGAGTACTTCCCTTTTTGATTCCCCATCGTGCAATTTGATTCCTTTAAGTCTTATGCCTATGTTTATTCCTACTCAATCTTACGCGTCGTGAAACGCTTGCTAGGAATTAGGAATTTGAGTAATTGTGATGGTGCTACAGATATGGTGCGTGATGTTTTCCGTACATAGTTGATTGGGTTGTTGTAGTCGCCATGCAGAAGGATAATATGTTTTCAGCTCAGTAGTCTGTGTTTCTGAGAGCCTTAAGGCTATGCTCAGGTAGGGATGATGTTTTTGATTGGTTATTGCGCGATGTCGGTATGATGATAGAATTCTTGCCCATATGTTGGGAGTAATGAATGGCTTGAAGAGAGGTCTTCTCAAGGCGTGATTTCGAGAATTCAGCATTTTAGTTCCGGCAGAGGAAAGGCATTTGGACTACAAATGGTCAGGTTTGAGTTGACAAGTAGTAAGACTTGGTGTTTTCAGGTGAGGTGGAATATTCACATGTGATGTGGTATCGTTGTTTTGATCGAATAGAATGTGTTAAGTTCGCCGGTGTTATAGCTCTTCGGTTGCATTGGGTCAGGGTGTTGTGAAGTAGTATTGAAGAAGCGGTGTTCGGAGATCGTGATGTGTGGTGGTTCAGGACTGAATAGTCATTTCTAATGAAGGCAGCTCGAGAAAGATGATCCTCGGAGAGTTTGAAGTCGTGGTGATATACTGGTGCAAGAGCTGCAGAGAATGATATTGAATTGAGGCAGCGATTGGGCAGCATACGACGAAGAAGACATGTGAGAAGTTTCAGGCGGCGGCTAAATTTCTAAAAGGCCAGGCGTAAGGAAAGGAGGTCATGTAGTGCCTAAAGGAATGAGTTTAACCAAAGTGGGAGAGCGGCAGCATAGAGGATATTGTAGCGCAGTTAGTAGATGTCCATGAGGAGCGGACGGACTGGTAAAGTTGGTGAATGAGAACAGGCTTAGGATGGGATATTGATGTTATAGAGGGTGTGCAGTACGGCGTTGTTGGAAGGTGTCAGTTGGTGATTTCCACATGTGGGTTGTCTCCCATGAGTAGGAGGTTAGCGGTTGTGTGGTTGGCAAGTTTCTGTGAGGGATTCTAGTGGTTATTCTGTAGGAGGAAGAATGGGCGAATGATGCTACACAATCTGAGTTTTTAGGGAATGTTGACAGGAGAATTCGGAAGAATTTGGCGGATTGGTCGAGCAGGATCATGTTAACAAAGGAGAAAGGATCTCAACAGGGTCTAGAGTAGTGCAAGGAGTAGCTTCAGGCTAAGTGGGGGAGTCCCACCACCCGCAGTTGGGTTGTAGCATTGTATTCTCATGGGGTTGTGGATTGTCGGCGTATTGGAAAGTTATTGCAGCTAAGAGGAAAGGAGTAAAATGGTGATTGTGCATGGGATTTGATGAATGCGTTCAAAAGTTGGCCCTGTTGGACCAGGGTTAGGTTTTGAAAGATTCAAAATTTATGCTTAAGGCATGGGCGAGTCGTAGGGTAGTGACTCAGTCACGTACTTCGTTGAGGGGATATTCATGTGCTAGAAGAGCCTTGGAGTTGATTGTATTCGGGGACAGTCAGAGTGGGTGACTCTCAATAGCGGTCCTTGTGAATTCAAAAGTTAAGAATGCGGCATTTAAGGGTTTCAGGCAGCAGTATGATTAAGAGTCGAGTTTTTGCAGTATAATTTCTGAGAAAAGGGAAGATGGTTGGAGTGTTCTATGATATGTTTCAGCGTGCAGGATAGTATTGGGAGAGTGAGAGAAGTAAACTCCAGGGTGTAGGAAGATTATCAGGAGGATATGAGACGGGTTACGAGATTTAGGCAGCATGGTCTCGTGAATCAAGGTCACTCGGGATGAGTGAGGGTTGAGTTTGCTATGAGTTGAAGGAAATTACTATTATTTCTGAGGCAAATAAGGATAATTATAGAGAAGATGGATTGGTTAGCTATGGTTGAAATGGCACACGTACGGCAGTGATCAGTTTCGTCAATGTGATTAAATTATGCATGTGGTTTGGGCCGGTGTGTGCGGGGCTTGTCAGCCGTCGTAATAGATTTCATGTGGGAGCATTCGAGTGATATGGCATGTCAGGTGTAGGCAGATCTCAGAAGGGTTATGGTGGTCTAGGCCACTACTTAAGGATTTGCATGTTAGGTGATTGTGAGAATTCACTTGAGTGTTGTTATTGTTCTCTTGAATTGAGGTAAGTAAGAGGTTTCTATATGATGAGGTGTTTCTCTATTAGTGGTTCAGGAGTTATGATGGAATTCTTGCGCAATCTCATATTGGAATGTTAGGTGCAGTAAGCAGTATGTAATTGGAAGTAAGGATCAAGATTGCGGTTCGGTGTTAACAAGGATGTCATGAGCTCGGATGAGCAAGAAAAACTAATTTGAAAGTTCAGAATAAGTTGGTGTTATCTTCAGGGTCACTTGAGATCGATATTCGGTGAAAGAGGCTTTGTATCCTGGTCATGGGTTCTTGATGGGTTTGCAGTTTTAGTGTGGTCGGTGTTATGGATGTGCAGACTTGTTACCTGGTGTGGAAGGTCGTGGGAGCATAACCATGAGAAGATTGTATAAGTGTGACATGTAGTCACCTGGTTGATTGAAGATTTAGACCAAGTATAAGGAAGTGTAATATTGCTTATTTGAGAATTTATGCCTAGAGGGCGTTCGGTTCATTTGGTTGTGGATCGTGGGGTGTTTGTCTCGGCTATGATGGTTGTTCTTGCGTGTTATTAGAGGAAGTGGGTTAATATGGACCCAGGTAAAGTTATTAGCATAGTTCGGTGCGAGCAGAATCAGCTTGAAGTATGTGAATGGGTTTAAACAGGATTATGGGCTTCATGTGAGGCAGATGTGTTCATTTCAGTATAGCGCTCCTCAAGGAGGGGTGTTGGAATATCAGGTGTTGTTCCGTCTTCGTCAAATTCATGTGATATTATGATTGTGCCGTGTGAGTTGTGAAACGGCTTGATAATTTTTTATGTGTTGAGGTCCCGCGTAGTGATGATGTTATGTGAGCAGGATAGCTCTTGAGATCCAGTGTGTGTGTGTGTATATATATATATATATATATATCGCACCTCAGTTGTGCTTGAGTTTTGTAGCATATGGCTTTATCAGTCTCCCTAGGATGGTATTATGCACTTAGCGTGCTTGTGATCGGTATTCAGTATTTTTGTGGTAATGAGCAACTTAGCTCGGTGTGTATATTTCCGTATGTGAATTTTGTGATGGGATCGGGTGGCACCCCGCCACGGATATGTTATTGAGATCGGGTTGCACGCCGCAACAGTGTGATGATGGGTAAGGTTCCTATATTTATTTTTCTTGTGTTTTACTTCCTATTTTCTAAGAATAGTTCATATTTGTTGCGTGAGTTGAGTAGTATTTTCTGAGTCATTTCTTTATGTATCGTGTTCGAGTTGTGGAATATTGGCGCGTTGTGGTATCATGCGAGACTGTCGGTCATGTTTGGGGTGATTTGTTATCTGAGCAGTTCATACTGGGTGAGACAAGATTATTGGACCAGGGGTCAGTGCGATAAGATTATGTGAAATACATTGAAGGACAATTACCCATATTGGTTTGTAATGAGGTGGTGGTCTTAGTCAAGAGGAAGGATTCAATGTTTGGTTAACTCTGCAATTGGTTAGAAATTTCTACACATCTCCTCCGTTGTGGTGGTATCTCCAGCATTATAGAAGGATCTATATATATATCATAAGGTGCATTGGAAGCATCAGATTCGTGAAATATTGGCTATTAAGGTTCAGGGAGTGTCATTGTGGTAGTTGATACGGTGTTTATATATTGGAACTAGGCCTGGCCGAGAATTTCAGGTATTGGAATTGGGTTCTGAGCTGATTGTATGGATAAAGGAGGATGTCTTCAGGTTTGATCAGGACTATGTGCTCAACAAGGTTGTGGTAGCACGGGCAGGTGCTCGAGGTGTTAAGCAGTGATTTCAGATAACTCTAGAGCAGTTCCTAGCACGTTCGAGGATGAACGTTTGTTTAGGTGGGGGAGAATGTAATGACCCGACCGGTCGTTTTGAGCTCTAGCATGTCGTTCAGCAATTTGAAGTCTTGATCAGCTCCATTTCAGGTATTATGACCCGTGGGCGTGGTCGGAATTGAATTGCGGGAAGTTCGGAGTCAAATTGGAAGGAAAATTCTCATTTAAGAAGCCTTAAGTTGGAGAAATTGACTAAGATTGGATTTTTGAGTAAACGACCTCTGAATCAGGATTTGAAGGTTCTTGCAGGTTCGTATGATGACTTCGGACTTGGGCATGTGTTCGGATCGGGCTTTGGATAACCCGGGAGTGTTTCGGCGTATATTGTGGAAGTCAGTATTTTGAAGAAATTTCCTAAGTTTGGCTTGAAGCGCATTTTAGTGTTATTGGTGTCCGTTTGGAATTCTGAGCCTGGGAATAGCTCCGTATGGTGATTCTAGAGTTGGGAGCGCAATCAGAAGTTAATTCGGATGTCCGTAGGTTATTTTGAAGTCATTTGGCTAAAGAAAGAAATTTGAAGGTTTTTGAGAAATCTGACCGGAAGTGAAAATTTTGATATCGGGGTCGGGATGTGATTTCGGAAGTTAGAGCAGGTCTGTAATGTCGAATATGACTTGTGTGCAAAATTTGGGGTCAATCGGACGTGATTTGCTAGGTTTCGGCATCGAATGTGGAAGTTTGAAATTTCAAAGTTCATAAAGTTGAATTTTAGTGCTATTCGTGATTTCGGTGTGGTTTGATGTGATTTGAAGCCTCGAACAAGTCCGTGTGAGGTTATGGGACTGATTCATGTGATTGGACGGGGTCCCGAGGGCCTCGGGTGTGTTTCGGCGTGAATTTGGACCATTTTTCTCTATATTGTTGTTGTTGTTTCTGGTGTGCTTCGCGATCGCGGTCCCTTGTGTGCGATCGCGAAGAGGAAAATCTTGGGGCTGCTGGTTTGGCTTTCGCAAACGCAGGAAAGGGGGTGCGAATACGGAATCTTGGTGTGAGATAACTACGCGAACACGGGTCTTTGCACGCGAACGCGTAGAAGGAAAGGGAGTTGGGGGCCTGGGGGGCGTTTGGCCTATGCGAACGCACAAGGAGGCCTGCGAACGCAGAGGGTCAGGGCAATTTCCCTTCGCGAATGCACTCAGGGTGTCGCGAACGCATAGAGTAAAATTGTGGGCCTGAGTTTCTGGGCTTCGCGAACGCGAGGGCACAGACGTGTTCGCGATGAAGGCCGTTTCTGGGCAGTGAGGTATTTTAAGACGGGTCTTGTCACGACCCAAAATCCCTAAGGTCATGATGGCGTCGGACATCAAGGTCAGGTAAGCCAAAACATTATGTGTCACGACCCAAAATCCCTAAGGTCATGATGGCGTCGGACATCAAGGTCAGGAAAGACAAAACATTAATTAATTGAAATAACTTCCCATTTTAAAACATTTATGAAAACACTTCCTTTCACTTCATTACGTAATAACCAAATAACAGTCTATTAATTAAAACAATGGTTTAAAGATTTCACTTAAGCAATTATATCCCAACACATATCCCAAAACCCGGTGTCACAAGTGCATGAGCAATTTCTAAGAATTTATACAATCATTACAAAGCCTATCCGAAATACAACTAGACAAGGAAATTTAAAATGAAATAAATACAGTGTGAAGGTGACTCTGTCAGCTGCGGATCGCCTCCGGATGATGCAGCTCACCTAAGTCTCTGAATCCTCCACATTGCTATGAAGTACCTGTGCAATAAAATGCACAACAAGTGTAGCATGAGTACAAAAGTAACGTGTACTCTGTAAGTCGCCCGCCTAACATCAGAGAGGTAGTGACGAGAGGTCAAATTAGACACTTACTAAAGGTCAATTTAAAATATTTAAGAGTGACACTAAGCATGGTTTATCATAGGCAATTTATAAAAAAGGCTTTAAATATCTTTCAACTTCGTTCACGTTTAACACTTTATATCTTCGTCATGTTAACAATTAATCAACATGGTGATTTAATCCAATAATAATAAATCGACGGGAAGGAACAACTCCTTCCAAAAGTCTTTTTAATAACTTTAAATCTCTGTCATTTCAATCGATAATTTAATATTTCAGGCCAGTAATCAGGAAAATATCATAGCAACTACGCAGCAAATATCATGCGCAGGAAATGTCGAGGTCAAACGGCACGGACCAACAATAATAAACTGTGCACTGCCGAAGGGTCGATCGGCTCGAATCATAGATGCATCTATCTGCCCCGCTCGCGAATCGATCATGCGACGCGGTTAAAATAATACGGCTAGCCTGCTCGCGAATCATACATGTGACTCAGATGCTCATATGAATACATACACAAATACATGGTCTTCCTGCTCGCGAATCATACATGTGACTCAGATGCTCATATGAATACATACACAAATACAGGATCTTCCTGCTCGCGAATCACTCAAGCGACTCAGGCACCCAAAGTTACACATATCCACATAATAAATCTGTATTTTATCAAGAAAACAGTTTTTCTCAGGAGAGTGGTAAAATCCTTATTAAAAGAAAAATGAAATATAGGTTTTGAAATCTTTGTTTTTGAAATTCATTTGTCAAGTTTAGTGATACTCCATGATACAACCCAGTCCAGGTACACATATATCCACAGCGAAACCAATCTCTTTCTATAAGATTAACAATATGAACTTTAGCTTTCTTTTAGACATTCAATTACGTTTTCGGTCATATTAGCAGTTTAATATTACAGGCAGGGTTATAGGTACACACATAAGGCATGCCCGTGGGTCCTAGACTACCGAACATAGCATAATAGTAGCTACGCACAGACTCCCGTCACCTCGTGCGTACGTAGCCCTCGAAGATAATAGCATGTATTGAATTAATTCACCTAGGGGACGATTCCCCCTCACAAGATTAGAAAGGAGACTTACCTCGCTCCGAAATTCCCACACCGGCTTCCAAGCCCCTCCGATGACTCCAACGGACGCACAACGCTCTGAAACTACCACATAATGGCAAATCAATGAAAATGCATCCTAATACTCACAACAAATTCAGGTTATATACTTTCCCAACCCCGCTCGGAGAGAAGACCAAAATTCCCTCGGGCCCACGTGCCCGAAAATCCAAAATTCTCGAAGATACATTCTTCCCATAGCCCTACTAGTTCAATCATGTAATTTACTCTACATTCCATACTCAAATTCGTGGCTAAATTCCAAATTTACATTTTCTAGGTTTTTCTTCAAAAATTTCCCAATTTCCTACCAATTTTCATGTTCAAATCCATGTAAGATCACATATTAACTTAGGAATAGGAAGAATTCACTTACCTAGTGATGCTTGCTGAAAATCCCCCTCTTGAAGCACCCAAAATCGCCACACCAAAATGAGAGAAATGAAGAAATGGCCAAAAATCCGTTCTTAAAACACACCACTGCCTCCAGCCATTTTCGCACCTGCGGTGCAATAGCTGCTCTTGCGGCTCTGACTCAGCCCAGCAACTCCCGCTCCTGCAATCCCTCTTCGCAACTGCGATTCCGCATGTGCGACCAAATTCCCGCACCTGCGGTGCCCTTAGCCGCACCTGCAGTCAAAGCCTCGCATGTGCGGTTACACGAGATGACATAAACCTTCAGCCTTCTCCAACTTCAAAAATAGACCCGCCAATCACCTGGAATCCACCCGGGGCCCCCGAGACACCGTCCAATCACACCAACCTATCCCAAATCATGACACGGACTTGCTCGAGCCCTCAAATCACATCAAAAAATGCCGAAATCACGAATCGCACTCAAATCCAATTCTTTAAGAACTTAGAATTTCAAACTTCTACATCTGACGCCGAAACCTATCAAATCACACCCGATTGACCTAAAATTTTACACACAAGTCATATTCAACATTACGGACATGCTCCAACTTCCGGAATTTTATTCCGACCTCGATATCAAAACTTCCACTTCCTGTCGGATTTCTCAAAAACCTTCAAATTTCTATCTTTAGCAACATGGCCCCAAAATGACATACGGACATCCAAATTCACTTTTGATCGCGCTCCCAATTCCAGAATCACCATACGCAGCTATTCCCAGACTCGGAATCCCAAATGGACATCAACCTCACTGATATGCACTTCAAGCCCAAATTCATGAAATCCTTCTAAAATGCTAACTTCCACAATATACGCCGAAGCGCTCCCGGGTTATCCAAACCCTGAGCCGGACATACACCCAATTCTGAAATCATCATATGAACCTGCTGGAACCTTCAAATCTTGATACGGAGGTCATTTACTCAAAATTCCAATCTTAGTTGATTTCTCCAACTTAAGGCTTCTGAAATGAGAATTCTCTTTCCAAATCAATTCTAAACTTCCTGGAATTCAATTCCGACCACGCCCACGGGTCATAATACCTGAAACGAAGTTGCTCATGGCTTTAAACCGCTGAACAACGCGCTAGAGCTCAAAACGACCGGTCGGGTCGTTATATTCTCCCCCACTTAAACCGACGTTCGTCCTCGAACGTGCCAAGAACTGCTTTGGGTTACCTGAAATCACTGTTTAACACCTCGAGCACGTGCCCGTGACCCAGTTGAGCATATTAGCTTGATCACACCTGAAGATTTATTCTCTTATCCATACAATAAGCTCAGAATTCATTCACACACCTGAAATTTCTCTGTCAGGCCTAGTTCCAACATATAAACACCATATCAACTACCACACGATATACCAGAAGATGACCGCATACCTTTGCTGAATCAGCACCATGCACCGTATAACTCATCATCTGACCACAATGACATTCCCTGAACCTTAATAGCCAAAATTCCACGAATCTGATGCTCCCAATGCACCTCATGATATATATACATACATCCTGCTGTAATGCTGGCGATACCACCACAACGGAGGAAATGCGCAGAAATTCATACTCAAATGCAGAGTTAACAAATCCTTGAATACCTCATCTTGACTAGAATCATCACTTCATTATGAACCTGAATAATGGTATTTGTTCTTTAATATACACTTCACATAGCCTCATTGCACTGATCCCTGATCCGATAATCTCGTCTCACCCAGTACGAACTGCTCAGATAACAAACCACCCCAACATGACCAACAGCCTCACATGATACCACATCACGCCAATAGGCCATAACTCGAACATGATAATAAGAAATGACTCAGGACGGAACTATTCAGCTCACACAACTAATATGAATTCTTACCAGAAAATAGGAAATAAAACACAAGAAAATAAATACATATTAACCCTTATCATCACCACATTGTTGCGGCGTGCAACCCGATCCGAATAACATACCCGTGGCGACGTGCCACCCGATCCACACATAAAATTTACATAAGAAGATATATATACGGAGCTGATTTGCTCACTATTACAATTTACTGAATATCGATCATAAGAACGCTAAGTGCATAATACCATCCTGGGGAGACTGATAAAGCCGTAGGCTACATAACTCAAGCACAACTGAGGTGCGATATATATATACACTCTAGATCTCAAGAGCTATCTTTCTCACATAACATCCCCACTACGCGGGACCTCAACACATAGGAAATTATCAAGTCGTTTCACAACTCGCACGGCATAATCACAATAACACATAAATTCGACGAAGACGGAACAACACCCGCTGTTCTAATACCTTTCCATGAAAAGCGCTCTACTGAAAGGAACATGCTTGGCTCATACGGAGCCCATAATCATATTTAAATCCATCCACAAACATCAAGCCACCTTGCTCGCACCAACTAAGCTAATAGCGTTTGCCTGGGTCCATATTAACCCATCTTCTCTCATAATACACGAGAACAACCATCATCATCGGGACTAACACCCCATAATCCATAATCAACTGAACCGAATGCCGTTCAGGCGTAAATTCTCAATTAAGCAATATTGCACTTCTTTATGTTCAGCCCAAATCTGAAATCCATCAAGTGACTACCTGTCACACTTTATACAACCTTTTCGCGGTCATGCTTCCACGACCTTCCACACGAGGCAACAAGTCTGCCCATCCACCACTGGCCATACTACGTTGTAAGACTATTCAAGAAATCATAACCAGAGTACAAAGCCTCTTCCACCGAACCTCAATCTCAAGTGACACTAAAGATAACACCAGCTTATACTGAACTTTCAAATCACTTTTCCTTGCTCTTCCGAGCTCATGGCACCCTTATCATCACCGAACCGCAATCTCGATTCTTACTCCCAGTTACATATGCTTCCCGTACCTAACATACCAACATGAGGTAGCGCAAGAATTCCATCATAACTTCCGAATCACTAATAGGGTGAACACTTCATCAGAATAGAAACTTTTTACTTGACTCAATTCAAGAGTACCATATCAAAACACGAGTGAATTCCCATTATCACCCAATCATGCATATCCTTAAGTAGTAGTCTATACCACCATAACCCTTCCAGGGTCCACCTACACCTGACAAGCCATAGCACTCAAATGCTCCCAGATGAGATCCATTACTGATCACACCTCACCCACACTACTATATAAGTAGCAAGGCAAGGATCGTGTAGCTTTTACACGAATGGTCAGGATTGAATCCACAGGGAGTCTATAATGGGAGTGAGTGTCTAAGTGATCTAAAAGGGTCGAATGTTTCTAATTGCACTTCTAAACATTTGTTAGTATTGAACTATGCTAAGTGTACTCTATTGTTTATAAGATAATTAATGACTAAGTTGTTTTTGTTGTTGTTTTCTGATATTGATAAAGGCACTAGGTTTGTGACCTTTTCCTAGGTGGATACACAATGGGTTTCAATTCTAAGGTCAGGAATAACCAATGCACAAAGGTGCTCACTCTATACCTCTCGGTAGTTTGAGTGATTTTACCCTAATTGCCCCTCTCGAGGTCAACTGGGTGTCAATTAATCAAGCAATTAAGGCTTAGGTAGGGTATTACTCTCTCGAGATTTAACCTGTTAATTAGGGCTCAAGTAGGGTTTTACCATTTCTGGGTTTAACCCAATTGATTGGGACTACCAGTCTTTTGATAATGCCCTAATTTTCTATTAGGCTAATTTCTAAACTCAAGTCTTCTTTCTCAAGAGAGACTCAAGTCATGAAAAGGCTAATTAGTGTTTGCAACCACTAATTATGGCAATAAAAACCTTGAATTAGCCTAAATTGCCAACACCCATTAATTTCCCAACCTTAATTTCAAAAACCCATTACATACTTACACTAGGGTTGAGCCACAACCCTAGCTAATGGGTCTAGCTACTCATAATCAAAGATGAAAACGATGATAGAGAAGAATAATAACCCATTTAATTGACTCCTAACAATGAAATTGAAGTTTCAATGTTAAAAATACAAGAACAAAGCTAGAAAGATGAAAACCCTAAAATATTCGCGTGCTCTCTACTTCAGAAATTACAAGATATGTAAAGAAATTACAAAATAGTCTATTTATAGTCTGCCAAATTTTCAGAAAAAAATGCCCCTGCGGGACCACCGCAGACCGCGAAAACACGATCGCGGTCCGCGAAAATAATGAAGTTGCTGAGCTTCTGGTAAGGCTCGACCGCGGACTGCGAAATAAGGACGGCGGACCGCCGTGAGAATTTTACCTGGCCTGCACCCTCACTGGAATGCCACCGCGGATCACAAAACGAGGACCGCAGCCGCGGTGGAAACTTGCCTTGTGTTCAATCCTCACTGGAATGCCACCGTGGACCGCGAAATGAGGACTGCGGCCGCGGTGGAGACTTGCATTATTTTCAACCTCACTGGAATGCCACCGTGGACTGCGAAATGAGGATCGCAGCTGCGATGAAAACTTGCAGTGTCTTCAACCTTACTGGAATGCCACCGCGGACCGCGAAATGAGGACCGCAGCCGCGGTGGCCTTTTGCTTGATCATCTTTGTTGTGTTTGATCCTTGTGACGGATTCACTCCTGTTTTGAGCATATCTTAGACTGAGTGTCTTCATTTCTGGTTCAATCCTGCAACAAGCACAACGTATAAGCTTTCATGGCCACTTTGTGTACCATTATATCCAAAATTCATGTATAGGGGAATGGAAAACGAGGCAAAAATCCAAGTTATCAACTCCCCTAAACTTAAGCTCTTGCTTGTCCTCAAGCAAACAAAATAAGCCCCACCCCTATGATAGATATCACGAAAATTAGGCTAAACTAATGGTGACCTCAACTAGTATCATTTGGGACTAACCATAGCCCCTAATGCAAATGAATCATTGACAATGCTTGAAATTTTCAAAACCATAGTTTCAGGTGTGATACAAGAGCTTCAAGGGTTGATCCAACTCATCAATGAAATTCTAACTACTACCTCGGTCAGTGTGGATCCCAGACTTTTATTCTGTAACTTTCCTAAAGTACCTCACCTTTAGAATAATGACACTCAGAACGGGGAATATGGGGAATCCATCATCTCTCATCAAGGAAAAAGTCCCAAGTTCGGCTCAAAGTACCATAGGCTTTCCCTTTGTGTAAATCACCACTAATACAGGTTTCACTCGCCCTAAGATCATATAGGGCTTTTGTGGAATCATGATGAAGGCTTTTGGTTAAGGGTAGGAAGTATTTGGTAGTGAATCTTATCTTTCCTTAAGCACTTCATTTTTAACCGTTCTCACTTTTTTTTTTTGACTCTTTGAGTCCATTTATCTTTTGTAGGGTTGGAGAGACACTTTCTCATCAATTCCATCTTCTTCTTATGCTTTCCAAACTTTGGCATCGCTTTTTCATCAATTCCCTTTATTTCTTCTTTTTGTTCATTCTTTTCTTTTCTTTCTTTTTCATTGCCTTTTCTCTTTTCTTTCTTTTGTGCCTTCTTTTTCACTTCATCATATCCCTCATCTCTCCCCCAAACTTATGCTTTTTGCCTAGCGCCAAGGAAAGATCGGGTGCCAAGAGAGGGTAAAAGAATGGTTGAAGGCTTGTAACTTGGGTTTTGAAGGAAAGGGCTTAAGGCTCAAAAGGGTTGACTAGGGAATATGTTTTTTGGAAGGTCATGGAAGTGTTCAATTCTTTGTTCAAGCCAAGGAAAGCCTATAGACACTTCTCAAGTCAAATTACAACTAGTTTCGCCTAGACAACACTCAGGGCAAGTTCTAGACTAGTGGCATAGAACATGGACTTGCAATTACAAATTTCTCACCACTCACAGCTAAAGGATTGATACAGAAACCGATTCGAGAGCCCACAACGACCTTAGTCGTGTTTTGAGTAACAAAAAAATGGTCCAGAAGAACCACCTGATGATTATCGGCCAACACAAGAGCCTCAAGATCGTCACTATCACCATCCTAAACAAATCGGTTTGTCTTTGACCATGGGATCAAAGGCAACTATGTTAGGCCCAAGTGAAGATTTTCTTGAGGCACTGTTATTGAAAGACAAAACAAAAGAAAAGGAAAAACAGACTCAAACCCTTAAGAAGGTTGTCACACCGTCCATCCTTGGGAAGAGTCACCCGGTTCACACAAATTCCACCTTTGGAAAGAACCGTGGCGTTAAGAAAACCAAAGGTTTATTGCTCGCACTAAAACCAAACAAGAATCTATGAAAGAAAACTAAGAAGCTATAAAATAGAAAAAGTGCGTAAAGTAAAGTGCGTGGGATAGAATGAATATGTACATTAGGGGAATTAGATGAATATACATAGGGGATGAATATTTACAATGGATAGTTAACTTATACATACCAAAATGGAAAATAACATAAAGAAAAAGAAAGAAAATATTGTTTGCATTATACAACCCGATGTAACCAAAATCAAATGCCTATAGGGCAACTCCCCCAACTAAGAGATAGCATTGTCCTCAATGCTATATAACAAAATATTGCACAAAATATGGGAGAGAGAGAGAGTAAAGAAAACTCCCTATTGGCCCTTGTCCTGCTGTGGTCCCTGCTACTATGTATGTGAGGGGATAGGGTCTGCCTGAGACTGAGACTGTGAAGGAGCTGGATCTGCTGTTGGTTGTGGTTGTGAAGGGGCCGGGTCTGATGCTGCCTATGATGGAGCTCCGGTGGTCTGGGCCTCCTGGCTCTGTGCCTGGGTCTGCTCTGTGGGAGGTTCTGCCAGTACAAGTCTGATATCCTGAGCACGGGGCATAACCTTCCTTTTCTTCAATGGCCTCACCGGATCCTCCTCCCGCACTGACTGCTGCCATGTCTGTTGCTGTGGCTGCGGCTCTATAGGGTCTGCTAGTAGCATCTCCAAAGGAATCTGATCACCCTTTAGCTTGTCCACCTCCTTTATCAACTTAGCCACCTCCTCCTTTGACGCCCGAGTCTTCCTCAACTTCTTTGTTTCTTTGGCCAGCTTTGTCAATGCACTCTCATGTGCACCCACCGCATCCAGGATTTTCTTCTGGTTTTCCAAAATTTCTTTCAGAGTGTCCTCAACGGACTGTGGGACCTGTGGTGGGGGAGGAGTAGTTGAGGCTGCCACAGCTGTAGAGATTGCAGTCAACTTTGTAGTAGTTGACTGCATCCAATTGTTGAGGCTTGTCAGTGTTAGGTTCAGCCGGTGAGCAGTCATAGGATAGGCTCTGGTGGAGGGAATGTCAATGTCGGTGGAGGTAGAAGAGCCTGGAGCCTCCTCTGGAATGGCTGGCTGGGGAGCAGAAGGTTCTACCACCACCACTGGCTCTTCAGACTGGCTAGTGGAGGCAACGGACTTACCCTTTGACTTTTTCTTAGGTTTGTCATCATCCTTCAAATCATACCAAGAAAAGGGCGCTTTGGGCTTGACTTTGGTGTCAAAGCGCTTCTTGGTTACCTCCTGGTCTTCATAGTACATTGTCAGATAATGAGGAAAGGGGTAAGAAGTATCACCTGTGCTGACAACCCAACTAATAACCTCAGACATCACATTCCCCACATTGATGGGTTACCCAGCCATGATAGATGCCACTAGCATAGCCCGACTGAGGGGGAAGGTCTGGTCATGATGTGTCGGATCCAGCCTGCTGCATACAAACGTTTCCCACCCTTTGGATTCAAATTTAAGGGTCTTCCTGGCGATAGTCTTCCCAGCAGTCAGCCACTCCGGAGTATCCCCGGGCTTAGCCAAGTGTAAAGTCAACCAATTTCTAGCTGCATCCTTTTCTGCCAGTTTCTCCTGGTACAAAGAATCATCTACATCATCCATCTCCAAATATTCATTGAGTGATTTTCCATCAAAAGGCACTGTGAGATTGCGGACTTGGGATGCCTTTGAGTCCTTTGCAAGAAATAGCAAATTTGTGTAGAACTCTTTCACTATGTGCTCATTTGCATCCGGGAGATTCTCATTGAAGTAGGACCACCCTTTTCTTTCTCTGAACTGCTGCTTCATATTGGGGTTGTAGGTAGACAACTCTCTAAGTGAAAAGGTACGCTCCGGAATGAGTGAACGTGCGGTCCACAATTCCCTAAACATGTGAAAGGCCTGCTCACTAACAAAACGATCTTTCCACGCATCCGGATTCTGAGTGTGCTCGACCCCTTCAACCACCTGTTCATCCCCATTGCTATCACTTGAATTCTCCCCAAATAAGGAAGTTGTAGGGGAAGTAGAGAATGAGTGTGCGCTGGAGGCGGATTTAGCTGGGGAAGCTGGCTGTTCTGGGGCCGGGGGAGATGAGACAAGGTCCAATGGAGATGAATGTGATGAGGCCTCCTCTGACGGAGCATACTCACTCCCCTATGGTGAGGGAGGGGAGTATCTAGCCCTCGTCGGGATGACTGAGGAGGAATTGAAACTTTAGACGGTTGTCTGGATGCCCTCGGGCCTCTCCCCTTTTGAGATTCTCCTCGACCAGTTTGTTTACGACCACCTCCTCGAGATAGCACCATTGTTAGATGCTTGGATGATAGTTTGGATGAGAGAAATGAGGTTCAGAGAATGCAGGAGTAAGACACAGTCCAAGGAAGCTTTGAATAGTTACAGTGCGTAAAGTAGAAAATTAAACCCTAGTGGCCTATTTATAGAGAAGAACCGGGGTCCACCCCTCTTACCTACCGCGGACCGCGAAAAATTGACCGCGGTCTGTGGTCATTCAGTTGTTCATGGCTTAGTGCATCATTCAATAAATGGGCTTCATGGACCGCGAAAAGGATATCGCGGCCACAAAGCAAGATCCATTGAACTATTATCGCAGCCATGGGACTTTGCGGACCACGAAAAGACAACCGTGGCCACGAAGAAAATTCCAGAGAACTATTGATGCAGCCATTGGGCTTCACGGATCGCGAAAAGACAACCACGGCTGCGAAGAAAATTCCAGAGAGGTCCTGCAAGCAAGCTCCAGTGAACCATTCTTACAGCCATTACGCTTCGCGGACCGCGAAAAGACAACCGCGGCCGCGAAGTAAATTCCAGTAAGGTTCATTTTTCACACTTAGTCAAATTTCCTGTGTCAAAATTATCCTACACATCCAAAAACCAGTTAGTGCAATAGTGAAACCTATTCTACCAAGAAAAACAAGGAAAACGAAAATAAAGACACATGGGTTGCCTCCCAAGAAGCTCTTGATTTAATTTCGCGGCACGACGCATGTTACCGGGATTATTTGAGATGAAGAAGTGCCACCACGTGGCGNTTGGTAAGGCCAAGGCCTCCACCCACTTTGACACATAATCAACTGCAACCAAGATGTACGTGTTCCCACATGAACTCACGAATGGCCCCATGAAGTCGATGCCCCAAACATCAAAGATATCTACCTCAAGAATCGAATTTAAAGGCATATCATCCTTCTTGGAAATTCCCCCTGCTCTTTTGCATTCATCACACCTCTTCACTAGGTCACTAGCATCCTTATACAAAGTGGGCCAAAATAACCCACAATTAATCACTTTAGAAGCACTTCTCGCCCCTCCGTGATGACCACCATACGATGAGGAGTGGCAAGACTCAAGGATAGCTAGTTGTTCTTCTTCCGGTACACATCACCGGATCACCCCATCGGTGCAAATCTTGAATAAATAAGGCTCATCCCAATAGAAATCCAAGTTGTCCCTTCGAAGCTTCTTCCTTTGGTTAGAAGAGAGCTCACAAGGGACAACTTCGGTGATGAGGAAATTAGCAATATCCGCGAACCAGGGCATCTCTATCATTGACATTGAAAGGAGTTGTTCATCCGGAAAACTATCATTGATCTCAAGTCCGTCACAAGGACGTCCTTGCTCCTCCAACTGGGACAAATGATCGGCTACTTGATTCTCACTCCCTTTTCGGTCCACGATCTCTAAATCAAACTCTGGTAATAACAACACCTATCTCATAAGTCTTGCCTTGGAATCCTTCTTGGTCATGAGGTACCGAAGTTCTGCATGGTTAGTGTGAACTATGACCTTGGCACCCATCAAATAAAGGCAAAAAA
>ML396085.1:77500-99696 GCA_005239525.1 Nicotiana knightiana | reverse complement strand
ATGCTCATCAAAACTGAATTTAGCATCCTTCTCTAGCAGCTTGCATAATGGATTCACCACCTTATAGAAATCTTTGATAAACCGCCGGTAAAAACCGGCATGGCCAAGAAAGATACGGACTCCTCTCACTGAATTAGGTGGTGGCAACTTTGAAATAATCTCGATCTTTGCCTTATCAACCTCAATGCCATTCTTTAAAATATTATGGCCCCAAACGATTCCTTCCTCCACCATAAAGTGGCGTTTTTCCCAATTCAAGACCAAATTTGTTTCTTCACACCGAGCAAGGACTCTATCAAGATGACCCAAACATTCGTCGAAAGAATCCCCGATGACACTAAAGTCGTCCATAAATACTTCCAGAAAGTCCTCCACCATGTCGGTGAAGATCGCCATCATACATCGTTGGAAAGTGGTCGGGGAATTACAGAGTCCGAATGGCATGCGAGCAAAGGCAAAAGTGCCATATGGGCAAGTAAAGGTAGTCTTATATTGATCCTCTGGGGCTATCAAAATTTGATTATATCCAGAATACCGTCGAGGAAACAATAAAAGGCTCGGCCTGCAAGCCTATCCAACATTTGATCCAGGAATGGTAAAGGAAAATGGTCTTTGCGGGTTACCATGTTGAGCTTGCGGTATTCCATGCACACCCGCCATCCGGTAACCGTCGTTGTAGGAATGAGCTCATTTTTATCATCTTTTATCACTGTCATTCTACCCTTTCTCGGAACGCATTGGACCGGAGAAGTCCAAGCGCTATCCGAAATTGGATAGACAACACCCGTATCAAGCCATTTTATAATCTCCTTCTTCACCATCTCTTGCATAGCTTCATTGATACTTATTTTATGTTCCACGGAGGGTTTGGCTCCATCCTCCAATATGATCTTATGCATGCAAAAGGCGAGGCTAATACCCCGAATATCCGCCAAGGTCCAACCGATTGCTTTCTTCTTCCTCCTTAGCACTTTTAAAGTTGAGTCAACCTGCATTTGGGTTAGGAAAGAGGAAAGAATAACTGGTAAAGTACAAGAGGGACCAAGGTAATCATACCTAAGGTGGGAAGGAAATGGCTTCAACTCCAGATTCGGAGGTTCTTCAATGGATGGCTTTGTTGGTGGAGTCTTCTTGTTCTCCAAGTCCAAGGACAATTTTCTGGGAGCATAAGAATAAGACCCCATGCCTTTAAGGGCATGGGTGCTCTCAAGAATACCATCTACCACTGAGTCCTCGTGATTCAACAAGGCCAACTCCACAGGATCATCAACATGGATCATAGCACTGGCATCGTCAATAATAACCTCGGACACGAGGTCCATAAAAGAGCAAACTTCAGTGCTGTTGGGATGCTTCATAGATTTGAATACATAGAAGACCACTTTTTCATCACCTACTCTGAATGTAAGTTCCCCAGCTTCAACGTCGATCAAGGTCTTCTCGGTGGCAAGGAAAGGCCTCCCCAAGATAATAGGGACCTCAAAATCAACCTCACAATTGAGGATAACAAAACTTGCCGGCAATATGAACTTGTCCACTCTCACTAAGACATCATAATAATACCTAGGGGCCTCTTCATTGACCTATCCGCCATTTGCAAGCGCATAGAGGTCACCCTAGGTTGTCCGATACCCAAAGTCTTGAACACAGAATATGGCATCAAATTTATGCTTGCCCCAAGACATATAGGGCTTTTGCAAAGTCTGCACTCCCAATCGTGCAAGGAATAGTGAAGGCACCCGGATCTTCAAGTTTTGGTGCCATGGAGTGAACAATAGAACTCACTTGGTGAGTCATATTAATGGTCTCACACTCCATGAAACGCTTTTTAGTCACCAAGTCCTTCATGAACTTAGCGTATCCTGGCATTTTCTCCAAGGCCTCAACCAATGGAACATTTATGGTAAGACTTTTCATCATATCAAGGAACTTTTTAAACTGGGTCTCTTGCTTCTGTTTTTCCAATCTCTGAGGATAGGGAGGAGGTGGCCTAGGCAATGGTGCCTTTGGGGACACCGGTTCCGGCATGTCAATTATGTGCTCCCTAGACGGGTTCACATTTCTACCCAAATCTTCCCCATTGTCATGTATGTCAATTCTCACCTCACCTTCAATTGGCTTATCAATTTCTTGTTCCACATCAACTGGCAACTCATCTTGGGGTACAACTTCATCATCTACAACAACCTTCTTTGGCCCCGAATGCTTCACCACCTTTTCCAGTCCGAGTAGTCACCGCCATGGAATGACTGGTGTTATTATTGTTCCCACCCTTGGGGTTCACCACCGTGTCACTCGGTAGTGCACCCTTCGGGCGTGTGTTTAAGGCATATGAAATCTGGCCCATTTGTACTTCAAGATTTTGGATAGAAGTAGTGTGAGAGGATATCTGGGCATCAGATCCTGCATTTCTCTCCATCATCTGTTTGAACATGTTTTCTATCTGACCCATATCCAAGCTTGAAGAACTTTGTCCATGAGATTGATATGGAGGAGGGTTGCTTGGTTGTTGATACATCGGGGCCTTTGAAAACCCGACCCCCGACTACCTTCGCCTCCCCAATTGTTGTTGTTATTTCTTCCATTCCAATTCCCTTCGTTGTTGTTCCCCCACTGTCGGTCATTATTGTTGTTCCATTGACGATCATTGGTATTGCTCCAATTCCTAGCATTGTTATTGTTCCAGTTTCGTGGCCTTTGATTCCCCCAGCTTTGAGTATTACCCTGCCCTTGGTAGTTGTTTGCATACATAACATCCTCATATTGGTTATCATAATCTTCATCTTGGTCATGACCACTCGGCCCTTGATCACTTTGATCACCATGATTTTGCCTAACATTCCCCCGGGGTCTCCTTTGGTTTCCTTGCATATGCACTCCTTCCATAGCATTCACTTTCTTCGGTCCTTGCAACTGTTGGAGTTGGGATTTAGCAAGTTGGTTCATGGTTGTTGTGAGCTCGGCAATTGCTTGCCCTTGTTCTTGGAGTTCCTTATGGAGACTATTCACACCGGTTTCCCCTTGAGGCACATTTTCTCCACTTTGCCAAGTCGAATATGTGTCGGCCATTTCATCAAGAATCTCACATTCCTCTGGGTACGTCAACTTCATAAAATTACCACCGGCCAATTTGTTGACCACACATTGATTTGCCGTGTTGATTCCCCGGTAGAAGGTTTGTTGTATCATAGCCTCGTTCATGTCATTGTTCGGACACTCCTTGACCATGGTTCTATAGANGTTCTATAGTGTTCCCATATTTCATGTAGTGGCTCGTTTGGCTCTTGTTTGAATGCCAAAATCTCATCTCGAAGGGCTGCCATGTGGCTTGGGGAAAAGAACTTTGCAATAACTTTATCCGCGAGCTCATCCCAAGTGGATATAGAATGGTTTGGGAGACGCTCAAGCCAATCCAATGCCTTTCCCTGAAGTGAGAACGGGAACAACTGTAACCTTAATGTGTCCTCCGACACATTAGTTTGCTTACTCCCCCAACAGGTATCAACAAAGCCTTTGAGATGCTTATAGGCATTATGGTGCGCTGCTCCGGTGAAGTATCCTCTTTGCTCTAGGAGAGTGAGCATCACATTTATGATTTGAAATTTCACCTCTCAAATCCTTGGCGGGACTATGGCACTAGCATACCTCTCGTTTGGAAGGACCCGAGGGGCAGCTCTAGGAGCTGGAGATGGGGGAGGGTCTGGGATATCATCCTGCATATTGGCTTGTCGGCCCCTTCTTTGTGGAGGAAGTTGATTAATTTCATCTTCTTGGTTGTCATAAACCTCCTCCCCCAGAATCACATTTCCTAGCGAATCAGCCATCGTACCTAAGTAAATAAAACAAGGAAGTTAAAAATAGAAGGAAAGAAATACACAGCTTCTAGTCACAAAGATAGTCACACCATTAGAATCCCCGGCAACGGCGCCAAATAGTGATCCCGCCTCACCCACACTACTATATAAGTAGCAAGGCAAGGATCGTGTAGCTTTTACCCGAATGGTCGGGATCGAATCCACAGGGAGTCTATAATGGGAGTGAGTGTCTAAGTGATCTAAAAGGGTCGAGTGTTTCTAATTGCACTTCTAAACATTTGTTGGTATTGAACTATGCTAAGTGTACTCTATTGTTTATAAGATAATTAATGACTAAGTTGTTTTTGTTGTTGTTTTCTGATATTGATAAAGGCACTAGGGTCGTGACCTTTGCCTAGGTGGATACACAACGGGTTTCAATTCTAAGTTCGGGGAATTGGTTAGGGATAAATCTATAACCAATGCACAAAGGTGCTCACTCTATACCTCTCGGTAGTTTGAGTGATTTTACCCTAATTGCCCCTCTCGAGGTCAATTGGGTGTCAACTAATCAAGCAATTAAGGCTTAGGTAGGGGATTACTCTCTCGAGATTTAACCCGTTAATTAGGGCTCAAGTAGGGTTTTACCATTTCTGGCTTTAACCCAATTGATTGGGACTACCAATCTCTTGATAATGCCCTAATTTCCTATTAAGCTAATTTCTAGACTCAAGTCTTCTTTCTCAAGAGAGACCCAAGTCATGAAAAGGCTAATTAGTGTTTGCAACCACTAATTATGGCAATAGAAACCTTGAATTAGCCTAAATAGCCAACACCCATTAATTTCCCAACCTTAATTTCAAAAACCCATTACATACCCACACTAGGGTTGAGCCACAACCCTAGCTAATGGGTCTAGCTACTCATAATCAAAGATGAAAACAATGATAGAGAAGAAGAATAACCCATTTAATTGATTCCTAACAACGAAATTGAAGTTTCAATGTTAAAAGTACAAGAACAAAGCTAGAAAGATGAAAACCCTAAAATATTTACGTTCTCTCTACTTCAGAAATTACAAGATATGTAAAGAAATTACAAAATAGTCTATTTATAGTCTGCCAAATTTTCAGACAAAAATGCCCCTGCGGGACCACCGCGGACCGTGAAAACACGACCGCGGTCCGTAAAAATAATGAGGTTGCTGAGCTGCTGAGCTTCTGGTAAGGTTCGACCGCGGACCGCGAAATAAGGACCGCGGACCGCGGTGAGAATTTTTCCTGGCCTACACCCTCACTGGAATGCCACCGCGGACCGCGAAACGAGGACCGCGGCCGCGGTGGAAACTTGCCTTGTGTTAAATCCTCACTGGAATGCCACCACGGACCGCGAAATGAGGACCGCGGACGAGGTGGAGACTTGCATTATTTTTAACCTCACTGGAATGCCACCGCGGACCGCGAAATGAGGATCGCGGCTGCGGTGGCCTTTTGCTTGATCATCTTTGTTGTGTTTGATCCTTGTGCCGGATTCACTCCTGTTTTGAGCATATTTTAGACTGAGTGTCTTCATTTCTGGTTCAATCCTGCAACAAGCACAACGTATAAGCTTTCGCGGCCACTTTGTGTACCATTATATCCAAAATTCATGTATAGGGGAACGGAAAACGAGGCAAAAATCCAATATCAGTTACGACGGCCAACAAGCCCCGCACGCACCGGCACAAACCACATGCATAACTAAATCACATCAAAGGAACCGATCACTGCCGCAAATGTGCCATTTCAACCATGGCTAATCAATCTATATTCTTTTAATCATCTTCAATTGCCTCAGGAATAATAACAACTTCCTTCAACCCATAGCAAACTCAACTCTCACTCATCCCGAGTGACCTTGATTCACGAGACTATGCTGCCCAAATTCTGCAACCCGTCTCGTACCCTTCTGATAATATTTTCTTCAATCCGGAGTCTATTTCTCTCATTCCTCCAATATTATCCTGCATGCTGAAACATATCATTGAACATTCCAACCATCCTCCTTTTTCTCAGAGATTACTCTGCAAAAGCTCGATTCTCGATCATACTGCTGCCTGAAATCCTTATACGCCGCATTCTTAACTTTTGAACTCACTAGGACCTCTATTGAAAGTCACCCACTCCGACTGGCCCCAAATACAATCAACTTTAGGGCTCTCCTAGCACAGGAACACCCTTTTCAATGAAACACGTGACTGACTCACTAACCTTACAACTCGCCCATGCCTTAAGCATAAGTTCTGAATCTTCCAAGCCCAACCCTGGCCCGACAGGGCCAACTTTTGCATATATTCATCAAATCCCACACACAATTACCATCTTACTCCTTTCCCTTAGCTGAAATAACTTGCCAACACACCGACAATCCGCGACCTTATGCAAAGACAACCCTACGACCCAACTGCATATGGTGGGACTCCCCCACTTAGCTCGAAGCTACTCCTTGAACCACTCTAGACCCTGCTGAGATCCTTCCTCCTTTGATAACACGATCTTGCTCAACCAATCCGTCCAATTCTTCCAAATTCTATTTCTAGCACTCCCTAAATACTCGAATTCTCTAGCATTATTCACACATTCTATCTCCTACCGACTAGCCACTAGAACCCCTCACAGAACCTGCCAACCCCGCCATTGCTAACCTATCCCCAGAAGACAACCCACCTGTGGAAATCACCCGCGGACACCTCCCAACGATGCTGAAATGCACGCTCTCTGCAACCTCAATACCCCATCCTACGTCCTGCTTCATTTACCAACTTACTAGTCCGTCTGCTCCTCATGGACACCCATTAATGCGCGACAATATCTCCAAATTCCAAGCTATGCTGCCTCTCCCCCACTTTGCGACTGCTCGACTTCCGCTTCTTACATCTAGCTTCCTAGAGATGGAACCACCGCCTAGCCTCACTCTAGGACCATTCTCTGTAGCTCTCAAACCAGCAGATCACCATGACTTCAAGCTCTCTGAAGATCATCTCTTCCCTAGTTGCCTCCATTACCAACCTCTATCCGGCACTGAAGCACCGCACCTCATGATCTCTTCCAACCGCATTCTTCAATGCTTCCTCTCAATACTCTGACCCCACGCAACCGAAGAACCCATAGCACCGACAAATTAACACATTCTGTTTGATAAATGACGACGACGACACATCACAGGTGCATATCCCATCTCACTTGAAGACACCAAGTCTTACTACCTTATCAACCCCAACCGGACCATTCATAACCCAAATGCCCTTCCTCTGCTGGCACAAAAGCACTGAAATCTCAAAATCACACTCTTAGAAGACCTCTTTTCAAACCATTCATCTCCCCCAACATACGGGCAAACATTCTATCATCATATCGACACCGCGCGACAATCAATTTCAAACATCATCACTACCCGAGCACAACCTTAAGGCTCCCAGAAACACAGCTACTGAGCTGAAATAACATATTACCCTTTTGCAGGGCCATAACAACAGCCACGACCAATTACACATGGAAGCATCTCGAATTACATTCGTAGCACCATTTCCATTCCTCAAATTCCTGATCCATAGCAAGCGCTTCGCGACGCGTAAGATTGAGTAGGAATGAACATAGGCATAAGCCTCAAAGGAATCAACTCGCACGATGAAGAATCAAGAAGGGAAGTACTCCTAATAGCCCTGTAGCCTCTCGAAGATAAGTATAGACGTCTCCGTAAAGATCCGCAAAACTCTACTAGACTTGCTCATGACTCGTGAGACCTACGGAAACCTAGCGCTCTGATACCATGTTGTCACGACCCAAAATCCCTAAGGTCGTGATGGCGCCGGACATCAAGGTCAGGCAAGCCAAAACATTAATTAATTAAAATAACTTTCCATTTTAAAACATTTATGAAAACACTTCCTTTCACTTTATTACATAATAACCAAATAACAGTCTGTTAATTAAAATAATGGTTTAAAGATTTCACTTAAGCAACTATATCCCAACACATATCCCAGAACCCGGTGTCATAAGTGCATGAGCAATTTCTAAGAATTTATACAATCATTACAAAGCCTGTCTGAAATACAACTGGACAAGGAAATTTAAAATGAAATAAATATAGTATGAAGGTGACTCTGTCAGCTGCAGATCGCCTCTGGATGATGCAGCTCGATCGGAAGTGGAAATTTTGATATCGGGGTCGGAATGCGATTTCGGAAGTTGGAGCAGGTCTGTAATGTTGAATATGACTTGTGTGCAAAATTTGGGGGGTCAATCGGACGTGATTTGATAGGTTTCGGCATCGGATGTGGAAGTTTGAAATTTCAAAGTTCATAAAGTTGAATTTTAGTGCTATTCGTGATTTCGGCGTGGTTTGATGTGATTTGAAGCCTCAAGCGAGTCTGTGTGAGGTTATGGGACTGAGTCGTGTGATTGGACGGGGTCCCGAGGGCCTCGAGTGTGTTTCAGGGTGAATTTGGACCATTTTTCTCTGTTTTGTTGATGTTGTTTCTGGTGTATCTGGTGTGCTTCGCGATCGTGGTCCCTTGTATGCAATCGCGAAGAGGAAAATATTGGGGCTGCTGGTTTGGCTTTCGCAAACGCAGGAAAGGGGGTGCGAGCACGGAAGCTTGGTGTGAGATAACTACGCGAACGCGGGTCTTTGCACGCGAACGCGTAGAAGGAAAAGGAGCTGGGGGCCTGGGGCCGTTTGGCCTATGCAAACGCACAGGGAGGCCTGCGAACGCGGAGGGTCAGGCCAGTTGCCCTTCGCGAATGCACTCAGGGTGTCGCAAACGCATAGAGTAAAATTGTGGGCCTGAGTTTCTAGGCTTCACGAACGCGAGGGCACAGACGCGTTCGCGATGAAGGCCGTTTCTAGGCAGTGAGGTATTTTAAGATGGGTCTTGTCACGACCCAAAATCCCTAAAGTCGTGATGGCACCAGACATCAAGGTCAGGCAAGCCAAAACATTATGTGTCATGACCCAAAATCCCTAAGGTCGTGATGGCGCCGGACATCAAGGTCAGGCAAGCCAAAACATTATGTGTCATGACCCAAAATCCCTAAGGTCGTGATGGCGCCGGACATCAAGGTCAGGCAAGCCAAAACATTAATTAATTGAAATAACTTCCCATTTTAAAACATTTATGAAAAAACTTCATTACATAATAACCAAATAACAGTCTGTTAATTAAAACAATGATTTAAAGATTTCACATAAGCAATTATATCCCAACACATATCCCAGAACCCGGTGTCGCAAGTGCATGAGCAATTTCTAAGAATTTATACAATCATTACAAAGCCTGTCCGAACTACAACTGGACAAGGAAATTTAAAATGAAATAAATACAGTATGAAGGTGACTCTGTCAACGCTCCGAAACTACCACATAATGGAAACGCAATGAAAATTCATCCTAATACTCACAACAAATTCAGGTTATATACTTTCCCAACCCCGCTCAGAGAAAAGACCAAAATGCCCTCGGGCCCACGTGCCCGAAAATCCGAAATTCTCGAAGATACATTCTTCCCATAGCCCTACTAGTTTAATCATGCAATTTACTCTACATTCCATACTCAAATTCGTGGCTATATTCCAAATTTACATTTTCTAGGTTTTTCTTCAAAAATTTCCCAATTTCCTACCAATTTTCATGTTCAGATCCATGTAAGATCACATATTTAACTTAGGAATAGGAAGAATTCACTTACCTAGTGATGCTTGCTGAAAATCCCCCTCTTGAAGCTCCCAAAATCGCCACACCAAAATAAGAGAAATGAAGAAATTGACAAAAATCCGTTCTTAAAACACCCCACTGCCTCCAGCCATTTTCGCACCTGCGGTGCAATAGCCGCTCCTGTGGAAATTCCATCGCAGGTGCGGCTCTGACTCAGCCCAGCAACTCCCGCTCCTACGATCCCTGTTCGCACCTGCAATTCCGCAGGTGCGACCAAATTCCCGAACATGCGATCCCTCAGCTCCAGCCTCAATCTCGCACCTGCGGTCAAAGCCTCGCAGGTCCGATTACACCAGATGACATCAACCTTCAGCCTTCTCCAACTTCAAATATTGACTCGTCAATCACCCGGAATCCACCCGGGGCCCCCGAGATCCCGTCCAATCACACCATCTTGTCCCAAAACATGACACGGATTTGCTTGAGCCCTAAAATCACATCAAACAATGCTGAAATCACGAATTGCACTCAAATCCAATTCTTTAAGAACTTAGAATTTCAAACTTCTACATCCGACGCTGAAACCTATCAAATCGCACCCGATTGAACTCAAATTTCGCACACAATTCATATTCAACATTACGGACCTGCTCCAACTTTCAGAATTGCATTCCGACCTCGATATCAAAACTTCCACTTCCGGTCGGATTTCTCAAAAACCTTCAAATTTCTATCTTTAGCCAAATGACCCCAAAATGACCTACGAACATCCAAATTCACTTCCGATTGCGCTCCCAATTCCAGAATCACCATACCCAAACTCAAAATCCCAAACGGACATCAACCTCATTGATATGCACTTCAAGCCCAAATTCATCAAATCCTTCTAAAATGCTAACTTCCACAATATACGCCGAAGCGCTCTCGGGTTTTCCAAACCCTGAGCCGGACATACACCTAAGTCCGAAATCATTATACAAACCTTCTGGAACCTTCAAATCTTGATTCGAAGGTCGTTTACTCAAAATTCCAATCTTAGTTGATTTCTCCAACTTAAGGCTTCTGAAATGAGAATTCTCTTTCCAAATCAATTCTAAACTTCCTAGAATTCAATTCCGACCACGCCCACAGGTCATAATACCTTAAACGAAACTGCTCACAACTTCAAATCGCTAAACAACACGCTAGAGCTCAAAATGACCGGTCGGGTTATTACAGGTCTTAGCTCATTTTCTTCTCTTCCATTTTTCTTTGGTTTGGACGATTTTGAGGAGCTTCAAGAGAGGATTTCCATCAAGCATCACTAGGTAAGTAATTTCTTTATGTTTTTAAGTTAAATACAAGGTTTATGCATGGAATTAGACATGAGAATTTGTATAAAAATTGGGATTTTTAAGGGAAGACCTAGAAATTTGGTATTTTGGATTTTAGCCACGAATTGAGCATGAATTTTGAGTAAATTGTATATTTGGTCTAGTAAGTCTATGGGTACAGTTTATCCGCGAGAAATTTCAGAATCCGGGCACGTGGGCCCGAGGGAATTTTGGTCAATTCACTGAGCGGAGTTGGGAAATTATATAATTTGAATTCTTGCAAATATTAGAGTATATTTTCATTGGTTTGTCGTTATTTGGATAGTTTAGGGGCGTTGTGCGTCCATTGGAGTCTTCGGAAGGGCTTGGAAGCCAGTTATGGAATTTCGGAACGATGTAAGTCTCCTTTCTAACTTTGTGAGGGGGAATTGTCCCCCTTAGGTGAACTAATTTAATAGGTGCTATTATTTTTGGGGGCTACGTACGCACGAGGTGACGAGAGTCCGTGCATAGCTACTATCATGTTTATGTCTGGGTAGTCTAGGACCCACAAGCATGTTTTAATTACCGTATTTGAAATCTTATTGATGAAAATAAAGTGTTTAAACCTTACTGAACTTGGTAAAAATGGATTTCTGGAAAAGATTTAAATACTATTTTGTGACCTTTAAAAGAGAAATTTGCCATTTACTTGAGTATTTGTTTTCCCGATGTAGTCAGGGTGGACTGTTTGATTGTGCATGACTGTTTGTGACCGCTTCGCAGTTTACATTTCGCGAGCGGAGTGTTATTTCCCCGCTCTCATGGGAGCGGCTCGAACGCCACGACGAGATTGAAAGATACATTATGGTTAATATTGTGTGTGCATATGACCGCTTTTGCAATTTACATTCCGCGAGTGGAGTGTTATTTCCCCCCACTATCATGGGAGCGGGTCGTACGCCACAGCGAGATTGAAAGATATATTATGGTTCGGGCCGTTCGACCCTCGACAATGCGCAGATATGATTATTATGATGGCTCAGGCCGGTTGTCCTCATCCCGTATGCGCGTGCTAAATTATTAATGTTTTGATGGATTTTGAAGTGACAAGATATTTGGGGAGGAAAATGAAGAAGTAATTATTTACTTAAGATATTTGGGGGGAAAATGAAGTAGTAATTGTTTATTTACTTTCAGTATTTATTTTAATTACAGTAATCTTTAATGATTACTGTTTTTATCATCCCCGTATGCCTAATAGTGATATCATATCTTGTTAAATTATTTTGTTGGACCTTAGTGAGTGTCAAGTCGACCTCTTGTCACTACCTCCCTGAGGTTAGGCGGGATACTTACTGAGTACACGTTGTTTTCGTACTCATGCTACACTTGCTGTGCATTTTTATTGCACAGGTACTTTCATAGCGATATGGCTGGCTTGGAGACTTAGGTGAGCTACATCATCCGGAGGCGACCCGCAGCCGACAGAGTCTCCCTCATATTGTATTTATTTTCATTTAAAATTCCTTGTCCAATTTGTATTTCGGACAAGCTTTGTAGTATTTGTGAAATTCTTAGAATTTGCTCATGTACTTGTGTCACCGGGTTCTGGGATGCGTTTGGGATGTATTTTATAAAAATAGAATATTAAACTGCCGTATATACTTAGCAGATTTTATTCAGTTATCATGTAATAAAGTGAAAGGTAATGGTTTCAAAAATGCTAAAACAGGAAATTTAACTTAACCATTTAATGATTGGTTTGCCTGACAGTGGTGTCCGGCGCCATCACGACCTTATGGATTTTGGGTCGTGACACTAGTTCCTGGCACACAGTTGGTAGACTATTCTTTTGGTGATGTAATTGATTAAAGTTGATTTTTGGTCTTCGTAACTTACATTGCCCTGCTATATGTTACATTCCATGCTTTGTGGCTAAATTATTTTGAGATAAGAGAAGCAATTAATAGAAAACAAACTAGACTCCCTAGATAATTAGTGTTAGCTTGCCTAACAACGATGTTGGGCGCCATCGTGACCTGAATTAGGATTTGGGTCGTGACACAAACACAAACATCAAATTGAAAATTTGATATCAATGGTATTAGGTAAAATACATAAGTTATGTAACAAAAGGTCATCTTGTATAATTTAGCAAAAACTGTGTTCCGAGGCCCCGAAAGCCTCCGTTAATCTCACCTCGATGTGCGTGCACATCCCGAGCGCGTAGCTGGGAAGTTTTTATGTGGAAATGTGTTGAACTGTTGAATTTATGATAATTAATGGAATAAAGTTGACTTTGGTCAACATTTTTGGTAAACAGACCCGTACCCGTGATTTGACAGAATATGGGACTCGAGCGTATTCCCGGAATCGAATTCCGAGGTCCCAAGCCCGAGAAATGAATTTTTAAAGAAAATTGTTTTCTGAAAATAAGAAAGACTTTTGAAAATGAACTTTGATGTGAAATCTGTGTTACCAGGCCCGTATTATGGTTCCGATGCCCGGAACAGGTTCAATATGTGTTATGTGAGTTATCTGTAAAATTTGAAAAGAAACGGACTTGGTTTGACGTGTTTCGGATCAAAATTGGAGAATTTAGAAGTTTATGAAGTTTGAGAAAAATCTATAGATTTTTGAGTTTAATTCATTGGTTTTGATGTTATATTAGTGGTTTAATTACTTGAATAAGTTTGTAGGATGATTTTGAAGTCGTGCGTATATTTGGTTTTGGGCCCCGAGGGCTCGGGTGAGTTCCGGGTAGGTGTCGGGGTGAAAAAGAGTTGGAAAAAATCTGGTTTTCGATCTGTTTCTGGTGTTCTGTGTTTTGCTCTCCGTGATCGCGGGGTGACTCACGCGATCGCGATGTGTCTATGGTTGGGGTGGGAAATTACCCTACGCGAACGCAGATCCTTGGACGCGATCGTAGAGCCTGGGGGTGGTGCTCTACGCGATCGTGAGGCGCCTCACGCGATCGCATAGCATTAAAGGGATCTGGGGGCGGGGCGGCGTGTTTCTCTATGCGAACGCGATCGCGATGGTCAGTGTCCAGTACCTCCGCGATCGTTGTCCCTTGTTCACGATCGCGTAAGTCTAAAACCCAATACTCTACGCGATCGCAACTCCCTTTCCGCGATCGCGTAGATTAAATTCGCCCAGTCATTGCCTTAAAAACAGAAACATTACAGGATTCTCACCACTTTTCTCAACCCACCTTCTTCCCCACTCTCCTTAGGCGAAATTTGAAGACCTCCATCACCATAGCTCCATAGGTAAGTGTTCTTAACATCATTTCCTCTCACTTTCATCAACTAATCACTAGAATCTAGGCCTAAAATCATGAAAACAAAGTAGAAATTAGGGGATTTGGGTAGAGTTAGGGTTTATGGGATTTTGGGTAATTCAACCTCAATTTGGGGTCGGATTTCAAAACAAATCATATATTTGAACTCGTGGGGGTATGGGTGATCGGGTTTTGGTCCGAGCCTCGTGTTTGGACCAAGCGGGCCCGGGGTCGAATTTTGGTATTTTTGGAAGAATGCTAGGAATTGTATATTTAGGCTATGGGATTGTATTAATGAGTCATTATTGATGTTAATAAGTTAATTATGTCTAGATATTGTTGTTCCGGAGTTGAATTCAAAAGGAAAGGCGGTGTTAGAGGCTTGATTGCTATTTTTGGACCCGAGGTAAGTGTCTTGCCTAACTTTGGTGAGGGAATAGGTATTGTATGCTATGTGTTAAGTGTTTATCATGTTCAATGCATAGGTGAGGCAACGAGTACCTATGAATTGTGTGTCAAGCATTCCCGTGAGTCTATTTTCGATAGAAATATTATTATTACTTCCATGTTCGTTATAATATGAACTTATCTCTATTTGGAAGTTGATTGTTGTTGAAAATCCTCGTTGATGAACTTGTGATGTAATGGTCCTATTGAGGACCCAACTGTAAAGGATATACTTGAAAACGTTGGTTATAGCTGAGACCTGTGCCGGGCAATTTGTTATGATAATGACTGATATTCTCCCCTTGTCGGGTTATTACGATTTGTGATTCCACTATGCAGCATTCCTTGCCATTTTGATAATTGTCATTGCATTGGTGAGGAAGAGTGTAAAGCACGAAGGGTGATGATGTTCCATGATTTACATTGATCACATCATATATTGCATAGTGAGGAAGAGAGTAAAAGCGCGAAGGGTGATGTCGTGCCATGATTTACATTGACTACATCATATATTGCATAGTGAGGAAGAGAGTAAAAGCACGAACGGTGATGCCGTGCCATGATTTATATTTAAAATCCCGAAGGTTGATGGTGTGCCATGATTTACATTGATCACATCATATATTGCATAGTGAGGAAGAGAGTAAAAGCACGAACGGTGATGCCGTGCCATGATTTATATTTAAAATCACGAAGGTTGATGGTGTGCCATGATTTACATTGCCATATATGATACATTGCATAGTGAGGAAAAGAGTAAAAGCACGAAGGGTGATGCCGTGCCATGATTCATGTTATCTTACATCGTACATTGCATTGTGAGGAAGAGAGTAAGAACGAAGGGTGATGTCGTGCCATTTATTACATTTCTGGCATTATATTTGTTTCATTAGCATATTTCTGATAAATTGTCTTCTTGTTTGTTCCTATGTACTTAATTAACTGCTATATCTCACTTGTTACCCCCTTTGTCTGCTCCCGTATCCCCCTACGTATCTGTTTATCTTTTGCTTTGTTTTCCACGATATATGTTGTAGAATAGGACAGGTTAACGTTTGTTGTCAAGTCTAGCCTCGTCACTACTTCAGCCGTGGTTAGGCTCGGCGCTTACTCGGTATATGGAGTCGGTTGTACTGATGCTACACTGCACGTCTTATTGTTGTGCAGATCCCGCGCTCGGACCCCGTGGACAGTATTGAGGGAGTCACCTTCAGTCCATCCCAGAGGCTTCAAGGTATACCGCTGATGTTCGTGGGCCTTGGCGTCTCTCGTATCCCTAGTTCCTGTAATTTTGTCTTGTCTTTCCTCTAGTTCTCAGAGACAGTCATGTATTTCCTTTTAGACTTTGTATTTAGCACTCCTATAGACAGTTCGTGAGTTTGTGACTCCGGGTTTTGTGGAATTATTGCGACGTTGTATTATGTTATCTTTACTTAGTTTTGAAACTTTATCTATTTCCGCTGTTAAGAATGGTGAACTATTTTTAGCTTATTCTGTTAATTCGGTGTTATCATGTTAGTTCAACTACACACGTTGGCTTGTCTAGCGGGTTCAACGTTAGACGTCATCACGGCCGAAGGTGGGATTTCGGGCCGTGACAAGTTGGTATCAGAGCCCTAGGTTGCTTAGGTCTCACAACTCACGGACAACTTGGTAGAGTCTGAGGGATCGGTACGGAGACATTTGTATTTTTCCCCCAGAGGCTGCAAAGTTAGGATGACTCCACATTTCTTTTCATCTCTGTCGTGCGATAGGAATTCTGAGTACTGATTGAGTTTCTATTCTATTCTCTCGCAAATGGCGAGGACGTGTGCTTCCCTTTGTTCCGCTCAGCAGCCCGACACTCCTGCTATAGCTCCTACAAGGGGTCGAGGTGGAGGTCGAGGACGTGCTAGAGGCTGAGGTCGGGGCCGGGGCCGGGCTCAGCCTAGAGCAGCAGCCCTAGTGGAGGACCCTCAGGTCGAGTCTGACGAGGAGGTCCCAGTTCCGGCAGTCCCAGTTGGACCAGCTCAGGTCCCAGAGGGGTTCATAGCTACCCCAGTGCTTTAGGACGCTCTTGTCCATCTAGCCGGACTCATGGAGAGTGTAGCACAGGCAGGTCTTCTTCCTACTGCACCAGTTGTCTCTCAGGCTGGGGGAGGTACCCAGACTCCTGCCACTCACACGCCAGAGCAGCTAGCTCCACAGTTTCAGACTCCGGCACCTCAACCAGCCGGAGTAGCTTAGCCGAGTATTGCAGCACCAGTAGCAGAGGGAGCAGCTATGTCAGCGGATGGTTTGTGGAGACTGGATAGGTTCACTAAGTTATTCACTGCTACTTTTACTGGTTCACCATCAGAGGATCCCCATGATTATTTGGACAGTTGTCATGAGGTTCTTCGAAACATGGGCATAGTAGAGTCCGATGGAATTGATTTTGCTACCTTTCGTCTATCGGGTTTCGCCAAGACTTGGTGGAGAGACTATCGCTTGACCAGGACAGTTGGGTTTGCATCTTTGACTTGGACTCAGTTCTCAGAGGTATTTTTGGGAAGTTCCTTCCCGTTACTCAGAGAGAGGACCTTCGGAGGCAATTTGAGCGTCTCCAGCAGGGATCTATGACAGTCACTCAGTACGAGACTAGGTTCATTACTCTGGCCCGGCATGCTCTTATGGTACTTCCCACTGATCGGGAGAGGGTTCGGAGATTTATTGAGGGATTGGCCCAGCCTATCAGACTTCAGATGGCTAGAGAGTCAGGTACTGATATTTCATTCCAGGATGCGGCCAATGTGGCCAGGAGGATTGAGATGATTATGTCACAAGGTAGTGGCCAGGGAGCTGACAAGAGGCCCCGTCACTTCGGTCGTTTTAGTGGAGCCTCATCTGGGGGTAGGGATTCTTCAGGCAGAGGTCATTCTCCCAAACCCAATCAGTCGGCACTTCAGGTAGCTCACAGTGCACCGCCGGCTCCTATTGGTGCACCACCAGCACCTATTAGTGCACCGCCGCTTCGGAGTTATCAGGGTGGTTACCAGGGTCATCAGGGACAGTTCCAGAGTCCCCATCCATATCAGCAGAGTCCATGTTATTCTTGTGGTGTTCCGGGGCACATTGCCATGTATGTCCCCGAGCTTCTAGTGGTCCTCAATATCAGGGTTCCCGTGCCATGGTTCCCGCGTCAGGTGCACCCCCACCCCCTTAGCCAGCTGGGGTGTGGTCGGGGTGCCAGAGGTAGAGGTCAGGCTCATAGAGGTGGAGGACATGCCACGAGAGGTAGAGGTCAGGTCGCAGTAGGTCGACCCAGAGATGATCATATTGGAAGGGCTCAACCCCAGTGTTATGCTTTTCCTGCCAGGCCTGATGCCGAGGCTTCTGATGCAGTTATTACATGTACGGTTTCAGTTTGCAACCGAGAGGCTTCAATGTTATTTGATCAGGGTTCTACATTCTCCTATGTGTCTTCATATTTTGCCCCTTATTTGAGTATGCCCCGTGATTCCTTGAGTACTATTGTGCATGTGTCTACACCAGTGGGTGATTCTATAGTGGTAGATCGAGTCTACTGTGCTTGCTTAGTAGTAATGGGTGGTCTGGAGACCCAGGTTGATCTTTTGCTTCTGGATATGGTTGACTTCGATGTTATATTGGGGATGGATTGGTTATCCCCCTATTATGTTATTCTGGACTGGCATGCCAAGAAAGTGACCTTGGCTTTGCCAAGGGCGCCTTGTTTGGAGTGGAAGGGAACTCCTAGCCATTCTTCGGGTAGAGTTATTTCTTATATGAAGGCTCGGCACATGGTTGGGAAGGGTTATTTGGCCTATTTGGCCGATGTTCGTGATTCTAGCGTCGAGGTTCCTTCCCTGGAGTCTGTGCCCGTGGTTCGTGAGTTTCCAGAGGTTTTTCCCTGCTGACCTGCTGAGTATGCCACCCGACAGGGATATTGATTTTTGTATTGAGTTAGCTCAGGGCACCCAGCCTATTTCTACTCTGCCGCATCGTATGGCCCCGCCAGAGTTGAAGGAGTTGAAAGATCAGTTGTAGGATTTGTTGGATAAAGGATTTATTAGGACTAGTGTCTCTCCTTGGGGTGCTCCAGTATTATTTGTCAAGAAGAAAGATGGCTCGATGAGGATGTGAATTGACTACCGGCAATTGAATAAGGTTACTATTAAGAACAAGTATCCTTTGCCGAGGATTGATGATTTATTCGACCATCTTCAGGGTGCTTCAGTGTTTTCCAAGATTGACGTGAGATCTGGTTACCATCAGCTGAGGATTAGGGCGTCTGATGTCCCTAAGACAGCTTTTCGCACTCGTTATGGGCATTATGAGTTCTTGGTGATGTCATTTGGGCTGACAAATGCCTGGTGCTTTTATGGAGTTGATGCACCGAGTGTTCAGGCCTTATTTGGACTCATTTATGATTGTTTTCATTGATGATATATTGATATACTCTCTCAACCGAGAGGAGCATGAGCAACACCTTAGAGTCGTCCTCCACACTCTGAGGGATAGTTAGTTGTATGTCAAATTCTCCAAGTGTGAGTTTTGGTTGAGTTCTGTTGCATTTCTAGGCCATGTGGTATCGTCAGAGGGTGTTCAGGTGGATCCCAAGAAGATTTCAGCAGTCATAGATTGGCCTAGACCCACCTCAGCTACAAAGATCCGAAGTTTCTTGGGCTTAGCATGTTATTATTGTCGGTTTGTGGAGGGATTTTCATCCATTGCAACCCCGATGACCAGGTTGAATCAGAAGAGTGCCCAATTCAGGTGGTCTGATGAGTGCGAGGCAAGATTTCAGAAGCTCAAGACAGCCTTGACCACGGCACCAGTGTTGGTTTTGCCCATAGGTTCAGGATCGTATACCGTGTATTGTGATGCTTCACGGGTTGGGCTTGGTGCAGTGTTGATGCAGGATGGCAAGGTTATATCCTATGTTTCTCGTCAGTTGAAGGTCCATGAGAAGATCTATCCAGTTCATGACTTGTAGTTAGCAGCTATTGTGCATGCATTGAAGATTTGGAGGCATTATTTGTATGGTGTGCCATGTGAGGTGTTCAAGGATAATAAGAGATTACAGTATCTGTTCAAACAGAAGGAGTTGAACATGAGGCGGAGGATATAGTTAGAGTTGCTGAAGGATTATGATATTACCATTCTTTATCATCCGGGGAAGGCCAATGTGGTGGTCGATGCTTTGAGTCGGAAGTCAACTAGTATGGGTAGTCTTGCCTGTTTATCAGTCGGAGAGCGACCTCTTGCTTTGGATGTTCAGGCGTTAGCCAACCGATTTGTGATATTGGAGGTTTCTGAGACTGGCAGTGTTTTGGTCCATACTGTAGCCCGTTATTCCTTATATGACCGTATTCGGGCCAGGCAGTATGATGATCGCCATTTATGTGTTCTTAGAGATAGAGTCGGGCACAGAGATGCCAAGTAGGTTACAGTTGATGTTGAGGGAGTTTTGAGGATGCAAGGACGGATTTGTGTACCTGATGTGGATGGTATTCGTGAGTTGATACTACATGAGGCCCACAGTTCCTGATATTCCATTCATCCGGGCACCGCAAAGATGTACCAGGACTTACGGCAACATTATTGGTGGCGTAGAATGAAGAAGGATATTGTAGCTTATGTAGCTCGGTGCTTGAATTATCAGCAGGTTAAGTACGAGCACCAGAGACCGGGTGGTTTGATGCAGCAGATTCAGCTTCCCGAGTGGAAGTGGAAGCATATCACCATGGACTTTGTAGTTGAACTCCCATGGACTCAGAGGATGTTTGATGCAGTATGGGTCGTTGTGGATAGGCTGACCAAGTCAGCGCACTTCATTCCAGTATCAGTTTCGTATTCAGCAGAGAAGTTGGCAAGGATCTATATGAGAGAGATTGTTAGACTGCATGGTGTGCCCATATCCATTATATCAGACCGAGGTACTCATTTTACCTCCCATTTCTGGAGAGTATTTCAGCGAGAGTTGGGCACTCAGATTGATTTGAGCACCGCATTTCATACTCAGACGGACGGACAGTCCGAGCGTACTATTCAGATTTTGGAGGATATGTTGCGAGTTGTGTTATTGACTTTGGAGGTTCATGGGACCAGTTCTTGCCTTTAGCTGAGTCTTCCTACAACAACAACTATCAGTTGAGCATTCAGATGGCTCCGTATGAGGCGTTGTATGGTAGATGGTGTCGGTCTCCAGTCGGATGGTTTGAGCCGGGAGAGGCTAGATTGTTGGGTTCTGAGTTAGTCCAGGATGCCTTGGACAAGGTGAAGATCATTCAGGATAGACTTCGTACAGCTCAGTCCAGGAAGAAGAGTTATGCGGATCGCAGAGTTCGAGATTTGGCATTTATGATAGGCGACCGGGTATTTCTTCGGGTGTCGCCCATGAAGGGCGTGATGAGATTCGGAAAGAAGGGCAAGTTGAGCCCTAGGTACATTGGTCCATTTGAGATTCTGGACAAGGTAGGAGAGGTGGCCTACAGACTTGCCTTGCCACCTAGTTTGTCAGCCGTGCATCTAGTATTTCACGTGTCTATGCTCCGGAGGTATATTGCGGGCCCATCTCATGTACTTGACTTCAGTGGTGTCCAGTTGGATAAGGATTTGTCTTATGAGAAGGAGCTGGTAGCCATATTAGATCGGCAGGTGCGACAGTTGAGATCGAAGAGTTATCCATTGGTTCGTGTTCAGTGGAGAGGTCAGCCTATTGAGGTAGCTACTTGGGAGTCCGAGCCCGATATGCGGAGCCGTTATCCCCACTTTTTCCCCATTTCAGGTACTTTTCTATGTCCGTTCGAGGACGAGCGGTTGTTTTAGAGGTGGAGATTGTGATGACCCAAAAGGTCATCTTGTATAATTTAGCAAAAATTATGATCTGAGGCCTCGAAAGCCTCCGTTAATCTCACCTCGATGTACGTGCACAGCCCGAGTGCGTAGCCGGGAAAATTTTATGTGGAAATGTGTTGAATTGTTGAATTTATGATAATTAATGGAATAAAGTTGACTTTGGTAAATATTTTTGGTAAACAGACCCGGACCGTGATTTGATGGTCCTGGAGGGTCCGTGGGAAAATATGGGACTCAGGCGTATTCCCGGAATCGAATTCCGAGGTCCCAAGCCCGAGAAATGAATTTTTAAAGAAAATTGTTTTCTGAAAATAAGAAAGACTTTTGAAAATGAACTTTGATGTGAAATCTGTGTTACCGGGCCCGTATTATGGTTCCGATGCCCGGAACAGGTTCAATATGTGTTATGTGAGTTATCTGTAAAATTTGGAAAGAAACGGACTTGGTTTGACGTGTTTCGGATAAAAATTGGAGAATTTAGAAGTTTATGAAGTTTGAGAAAATTCTATAGATTTTTTAGTTTAATTCATTGGTTTTAATGTTATATTAGTGGTTTAATTACTCGAATAAGTTCGTAGGTTGATTTTGAAGTCGTGCGTATATTTGGTTTTGGGCCCCGAGGACTCGGGTGAGTTCCGGGTAGGTGTCGGGGTGCAAAAGAGTTGGAAAAAAATCTGGTTTTTGATATGTTTCTGGTGTTCTGTGTTTTTCTCTCCACGATCGCGGTGTGACTCACGCGATCGCGATGTGTCAATGGTTGGGGGTGGGAAATTACCCTACGCAAACGCAGGGCCTTGGACGCGATGGAGTGCCTGGGGGTGGTGATCTACGCGATCGCGAGGA
>ML396085.1:3966-74353 GCA_005239525.1 Nicotiana knightiana | reverse complement strand
AAGTGTCATCTATATTAATAATTTTCTAGAATAAAAAGCATATCAATCTGTCTGTAAACTAATTTGGATACACACAAATTGGTCTCGCAAGTATTTCACCGGTAGGAACAATCAGCTACTTGATGAAAGTTAAACGAACAACATCATTATTTACAATACGATAAAAGATGAAAAATTATGATTTTATATCTTGTGTACATCAAAATTAAGAGAAATTCTTAATGAGGCAATTTACTACTTCAAACAAAGAGAATAAGNGTTAATTTTCATAATGAAACAATATAAAAATTATAACAAATATGTTTAAGACAATCTATTGATAGTTGAAAACTTATCATGGAAGAATAGAGTTCAAATCATATAGATTAAATTATCAAATCAATTAAGTATATAAGATATATCCTCCTAGTACAGTAGAAAAAAATCTCATTAGTCAAATTAACTTTTGAGGTTTAACAAGCTATATTTTTTAAAATTACTTTTGAATATGAAAATATTTAGTTTGAAATCTCTTTCAAATAGTATGGATAGATGAAAACCATTTAATTTTTATTTTCAAATTGCTTTAAGATAATATGAGTAAAGATGAAAATCTTGTAAATATCGATACTTCTTTTTGTTGTTGTATTATTTAAAAATTAATTTTATTTTCTCTATGGAAACTTCTATTTGAATAAAACAAAATTAATAATTTTCCAAAATGAGAAAAAAGTTAGAAATGAACATTTGTACTGCACAAACAGTTTAATCAACACATGCATAGTGCATTTAAAGGAGAGTTGTAGCTAGAGGAATGTGGGGTCCACGTGTATCAAAATGACATGGTTTTGCATTTAAGGCAAACATGAAATTTTTATGAAATGATATATATGCCCTTGGTCAACCATCTTCCCTTTTCTATATAATAGAAATAATAACTAGATGATGTACCCGTGTGATGCACGGGCCCAATTGTTGTTTTTCTTCTTCTTCTTCTTCTTCTTGTTTTCTTCCTTTTAATATTTCTTGTTCCATTGCTAATTCCACACTTTCTATGCCTTTAGGGAAAGAAGAAAGAGAGTAGGTTTTTGTGTAATAACGTATAAAATCACGATTACATGTATTGTTATTTATCTTTTACATTATTTGTATTTTAATATTTCAGAAATCGTATTACTATACCAATCACTTTGAAATACTTGTCGAAGTTTAATGCTTTATTATACGATGATTAGATAATAATTCAAGTAGATTTTAAATTATTTCTACGTAGGGTCTACACTTTTTTATTTTAAAATTTTTTGCATCGCCAAACCTTAAATTAATTACTATAAAATAATAATTAAAAAGTCAGTTAAAAAATAAGGCGCCTTGTATTTTTCTCATTGTTTAAATTGAATGATATATAGTTTTATTCTTTTAGCATTTTCAGTTGTGTTAATGTGTTACTTTTTTCTTTTTATAATAATCAAAAATTGAATACTAAAATATATTAATATTATTCCCAAATAGTTGATGAAAAGATATTTTTGGTTCTTTGAAGTAATAATCGTGATTTTTAATTATTAAGAATTTAACAAGAAAATTTATATATTGTTCTAGTTGAACGATATAATATTAAAAATAAATTAATCTCTCGATCACTCTAAATACTAATCAAATTGACCTTAAAGTGAAATATTGCAGTTTTTTCTTGTTTCATTTGATATGATTGAGATATCATTTAGGGAATAATATAATTTTCACCACAATAGTAGTATTTGTTGATATTTTCTAAAAATAATTAATCATATATTTATGTATTTTAAAATTTATATAATGTTGAATTCTAATTGAATATAGTAAATACCCAAGTAAATTCGATCATAGAGGGAGAAGTATAATCCTGTATGACGATACTTCTCATACTTCCCAATATATAATAATTTTTAAAAGAAAAAAATCAACAAATTAGTTGTCTTAGTTTTTACTTCAGATATTCTCAACTCATATCTTAGAGAGGGGGTACTTATTATACAATTTAAACAAATTGTTAATATTATATAATAAAGAGGGGACTTGAAATAATATTTTAATTTTTTCTAATTTTATAAAGTATTCCAATTGAAATTGCAATCTAATAAAAACTTTGTATAAAATGATATCAATTGATAATGATATAATAACATTTGAATGTAAATATGCATACATTATCACTAAAAAAAAATTTAATGAAATCTTCTTTACATGGAATAGTTAATAAATAAAATAATGTGTCTTAAGGAGATATATATGTATATATATACAAAAGAGAGAATAGGAGGTTGACCAAGGACATAATGGTCATTTCAAATATATTAATGCATTATTTGCTTGTGTACTAGGCTCAAAAGCTTGGTTGTGGGTACTTCATAACAAGAAAAATCAAAACTAACGTGACCATAAGCTATTAAATTCTTTAGGTGGACCAGCGGGGGCGAATTTAGGGGGCGGAAGGGGTACCCGAACCCTCTTCACCAAAAAATTACACTGTATATATAAGGCAAAATCTATTTTTTACCTTTATATATTAAATTTTGAATCCCCTTGACATAACCCAAAAGTGTAGCTTAGTGGTCAAGGAGGTTCAAAAATCTTTGTAAGGTCATAGGTTCAATTCCTGCTAGCTACACCACGCCACTGTGGACCACACTTCCATTCAACCTTCACTATCTTCATTAAATGCATTACTTGATTGTTATTATTATTATTATTTCAATAAGTACTTTTAACTAGAAAAAATTATCTTTCTGGTAATTTTATAATTTAAATGTTCCCTTGATTAAAAATACTAAGGTCACCTATATTTATATATGAAAATTCTATTGTTAATTTTGTATTGACATCCTCTCCATCTTATTCCAGTGATTAGTACAAAAAAATATTAATTTTAATTTCTTTTGTCAATTTTAACATCCTTCCTCTATCTGCGCCCCAAATAAAATTGTGCATTATTAAGTTTGGAGAGAATAGTTCTTTGAACAATATTCACAACTCTCTACTTCGCATGGGTGAATGGATCATTCCCTTCATTCCAAGTGATAGAAAGAGTAACAAAATTTTGGCTAGACACTTGTGTAGGTTCCACTAATAATTTTTATTTTGTTTTGAATTGGCAAAATATAAATTGACCTTTAAGTTGTGTTTAACGACCAAACAGACACCTCAACTGACCATTTATTATTTTGACACTTCAAGTGGTTATCAAATGTATCTTGTGAATACGTGAGTTCGGTAGTTCATATGTGTGAGTTATGCTCGCCTCCATTCTTCTTCTCCGATGAGAGATGACATTTCCGCTCTTGTTCATCTCGGCCTCTTTTCCTCTTCCAAACTTTTCTTCCCCACCTACCACATGTAACAAAATTAACAATCTCTTAGTCCAAAAAATAACTTAATTACACAATTATTTGGCTTGCTGGTAGGTTGAATTAGGTATTCACATAGTTCTGCTACTGCTTTCTTTATCATTGTGCTTCATTTCTTACGAAATTGCCGCCAATGAAACCAAACATAAAAAGTGGAGCATTGCTACCAGCTGTTAAAAGACAACTTAATTGGACCATGAAAGATTTCAAATTTTTAACCTAATAAGGGAATTGGAAAAGGTAAATTGCTGGAAATTGGAAAATTTATGGCTGGTCAATTGATATTATTATTGTGTGGTGACTAGTATTACTTGTTTTTATTTTAAGATTGAATGAGAGGAAGTGGATTCACGTCGGAAGGTGAATAAGCTACTGATGTTGCCATATTTAGGTCAGGAAAGTTTGGTGGTGGAGATGAATTATTTTGGGAAGAAAGTGAAATTAATGTGGGAAGTATTAAAAATATAGTGGACCCACATAAAAGTTATGGTTGATTCACATAAAATAAAGTTAAATTTTATTTAAAAAGAAAAAAAATTAATTTTGAGGGTTTCACGTGCTCAGACGTAAATACAAAAAAAAACTTTGCTATGTTAGTGAGAGCGTTCACGAGAACCTACTTCAATTGAAAAGAAGTGTCTAACTGATCATGGATCAGTTGAGGCGTCTATGTGGTATTGTGGACGACTTAAACATGTTGTTTATGTATTTCGCAAATTTAATTTAATTTAGTTTTTATAAAATAACAAATCATGCATAAATATTTATCTGATTTGCTCTTTAGAATTTAATTGTTCCTATATTGAAGAAACACAATGTTGTTGTTATTATCTATTGATATTTTTGAAACTGACTTTTAATTACCTAAATATTAAATCATCATACTTTTTTTCATTCTTTCTTATTGCTCTTCACTTAACAGTTTTTTATAAGATTGCTACATTGTTTCTTTGTTGGACTTCTTTCTTCGTGTAAAAATTACAAATTAAATAGTTGATAAAACTTCCAACTCCGCTTGTGAGTTGCTTTTAATACAATTAATGACCTTGACAGGGGACTTCTGGTGCTTTTATATTTTCTGAAGTTATGATATTCTCACACTCAACCTTTTCAAGAAAGTAAATACACTTGTTAAGATCAAGCACCAAGAAGCATAAAATATGGACAAAGATGTATGATGGGGTTGAGTTACCTATTTGTTTGGTCTTATATATGGTCATGTTGTTAGAGTAGCTACTTACTAGCAAGAGCTATTGTTATTACTCACTCATGATGGACGATCATTTTGTATGATTATTTTTGTGGATGTAATTTCAAAGGAGCAAAATTCCATTTTCTCGAACAAATTCTGAATATGTACATTCAGAGTAATTGGCAGTTTTCGATGTTATCACTTTTACCAAGAATGAAACTTTATTTCTGTGTTTGTGAAATTGTTGTTATTTAAAGTATGTAGGGATTATAGGTAATTTCAAATGTTGGGCCCGTGCTATGACTTTACAAAGATTTTGAACCTCCTTGACCAGAAAGCTACACTTTTGGACTATGTCAAAGGGATTCAAAACTTGATATATATAGGTAAAAACAGATTTTGCGTTACATATACAGTGTAATTTTTCGGTGAAGAGGGTTCGGGTACCCCTTCCCCCCCCCCCCAAATCCGCCCCCGGTGGTCCACCTAAAGAATTTAATAGCTTATGGTCACATTAGTTTTGATTTTTCTTGTTATGAAGTACCCACAACCAAGCTTTTGAGCCTAATATACAAGCAAACAATGCACTAATATATTTGAAATGACCATTATGTCCTTGATCAACCTTCTCTTCTCTCTTCTATATATATACTAGATGATGTATCCGTGCGATGCACAGGCCCAATTGTTGTTTTTTTCTTCGTCTTCTTCTTTTTAATATTTCTTGGTCTATTGCTAATTGCACACGTTCTATGCCTTTAGGGAAAGAAGAAAGAGAATAGACTTTTGTGTAATAACGTATAGAACCACGATTACGTGTATTGTTATTTAACTTTTGCATTATGTGCATTTTAATTTTTCTGAAATCGTATTACTATACCAATCACTTTGAAATACTTCTCAGAGTTTAATGCTTTATTATACAGTAATTCGATAATATTCAAGTAGAATTTAAATTATTTCTACATAGGGTCTACACTTTTTTATTTTAAATTTTGTTTGCACCACTAAGCCTTAAATTAATTACTATAAAATAATAATTAAAATACAGTTGAAAAATAAGTCGTCATGTATTTTCATGATTGTTTAAATTGAATGATATATAGTTTTATTATTTTATTATTTTCAGTTGTGTTAATGTATTACTTTTTTCTTTTTATACTAATCAAAATTTGAATAATAAAATATATTAATATTATTACTAAATAGTTGATATAAATTTTTTGGTCCTTTGAAATAATAATTGTGATTTTTTATTATTAAGAATTTTAATAAAAAAAAAGTATTTTGTTCTATTTGAATGACATAATATTAAAAATAAATTAATCTCTCGATCACGCTAAATACTTATCAAACTGACCTTAAATTGAAATATTGTAGTTTTTTTTAGTTTTATTTAATATGATTGAGACACTATTTAGGATATAATGCAATTTCATCATAATAGTAGTATTTGTTGAGATTTTTTAAAAATAATTAATTGTATATTTATGTATTTTGAAATTTATATATGTTGAATTCTTATTGAATAAAGTATGTACTCAACTAACTTCGATCATAGAGGGAGAAGTATAATCCTGTATGACGATACTTCTCAAACTTCCTAATATATAATGGTTTTTTAAAGAAAAAAATTCCACACATTAATTGTCTTAATTTTTACTTCAGATATTCTCAACTCATATTTTAGAGAGGGGATACATATTATTCAATTTGATCAAAATTTTAATATTCTATAATAAGAAAGGGGACTTGAAACTATATTTCATTCTTAAATATTTTTTCCGAATTTTATAAAGTATTTCAATTGAAATTGCAATTTAATGAGAACTTTGTAAAACGATATCAATTTATAATGATATAATAACATTTGAATGTAAATCAACATACATTATCACTAATTTTTTTTAATGAAATACTTTTTACCTGGAATAGCTAATAAATAAAATAAATGAAATAATGTTTCTTAAAGAAATAAAAAAATTATCACATATAAATGTATGTGACCTTAGTATTTTTAATCAGGTGAACATGTGAATTATAAAATTATCAAAAAGATAATTTTTCTAGTTGAAAGTACTTATTAAAAAATAAATAATAACAATCAAGTAATGCATTTAATGAAGATAGTGTAAGTTAAATAGAAAGTGGGGTCACCAAGCTTTTGAGCCTAGTATACAAGCAAACAATGCACTAATATATTTAAAATGATCATTATGCACATGGGTAAATTGTACAAAACTCAAAAACTCCTATTATTCATAACAACATCAAATAATAGCACTTTTGGTCCCTCAATTATTGGTAAACTTTGATTTTGATCCTTGTGATGTATAACTCAACATATCTAACCTTTCATTAATTACAATGTGTTTTGTAGCATATATATATATTTGGACTATTTTTAGTACTATATTACTGTTAAACTACTAACAATACAAGCTTAATATAACAAATGAATAAAAACTTTGGTAAAATTATAAATTAAAGCTAAATTTTTTTCAAATTTTAAATAAGGTTATTCCTTTTGGATTTCAAAAAGTAAATAAATTCATATAAACTGGGACGGAGAGAATATTAAAATAATAATAAAAAGTTTAAAATTCAACCAATTAAATATTTTTATAAAAAAATAAATAAAAAAGAACAGAAAGAAAAATTGTAAGGAATGTAAAGGAAGTCAGTGGTAAGTCGTCAATGTTCTTGAGCAGCAAGCAAGATTTTCTGAAATGGCGACTCTGTAACCCCACCCCCACGAAACTTGCTAATCCTCAACAGTAGCATCCATTTTGTCACCTTATACGCACACACGCACACACAAAAAAAATCGAATTTTCTTATAAACCCTAAAGTTAATATGAGAGAAGAGGATAGCGGGCCGCAAAACAGGGAGCTATATGCATTGCTACACATATCTCCAGAAGCTTCGGATGAAGAAATCAGAAAAGCTTATCGTCAATGGGCTCAAATATATCACCCTGATAAATATCAAGCTGCTGAGGTAGTATTTATTTTCACTATATATTTCGGTACTACCATACTTGTTTTGTGAACCCTTAATTTGTGTATTTAGAGTTAAAAGATAGTAACTTTTTAGAGGATTGAATTATTATTATTGGAATTAAATAGGTCTGAATAGTTTGAGTACTTGTAATTTGCCTATATTTCCTGGACTATATAGGAAGGAAATGGGTACTGGACTAGTTTTAGAGAATTGCTAGTATTTGAATGAAATGGGTCTCTGATTAGATGGAATGTGTACATTGGGTTCATGTAGTCTACTCGAACTAGCTTGTGATTTAGGAGTAGTTGTTTGATCGATATCTTCCAGAACTGCGATTAGTTCTGTTTTCGCCTTTGATAGTTTGATATTGGTGGAAAAGTATAGCTGTGTTTGCTTTTGCTCAATTTCGTCCGGGTATTTTGCATTGCAGTTGGCATATTTATTCTTTTTATCCCCCTCTCGTCTCTATTCAACTTTTCTCTATGCGATATCTTGCAGTTAGGTCAAGAAAATCTATATTTGAAATTTTAGGAACATTATTACAAGAAAATAGATAATTTCCCAATTATTGGAAGACATTTGTTTGGTTTTCTTGATTTCCTCTTATGAAGGTCGAGTTGTGAATGAATAGTGGCATATTTCCTGTTTCAGATGAAGGAAATTGCAACAGAGAATTTTCAACGAATATGTGAAGCTTATGAAATTTTGTCGGATGGGAATAAAAGACAAATATATGACATATATGGTATGGAAGGTGTTAATTCTGGGTTGGAACTTGGTACTAAGCTGAACAAAGCTGAAGAGATCAAGGAAGAACTTGAAAGACTACGTCGTCAGAAGGAACTTCAAAAGGTTGCAGCACATCTCCGACCTTCTGGGTCAATTTTGGCAAATCTGTCATTGCCACAGTTTTTAGAGGGTGATGGCATTATGAAAGGGTAAATATCCGTACTTCTTTTTCATTTCTATGTCGTAATTGCTTTTGTAGATTCGATGTAGATATATGTGACTAGGTGGTGCTTCATAATCCGATGGCATGGCATGAGCCAACTGTTACATCTATCACATTGTGCGCGTTTAGAATTCCTTTGTCCATAACCCTAGATAAATATGCAAGCGTGCGCTTCCATGATATCGTAGTGAAGCATAACCAGTTATGACAATTGTAATATGAAGCGGAAGATATCATGAACAGGATCTTGAGGAATCTTTGTAATAAGTCCCTATAACTAGCTAAGGTTGGTTTAATCTTCAAGAAAGGTAAAGACCATTAAGCATACACGAAGTCACTCTCGTGTATGTTTTTTTTTTCTTTAAGAAGCATACACGAGAGTCTCTCTGCATGCTTTTGTAACAGTTTGGTTCTTATTGTTTTCCTTGACCCCTTCTGGCGACCTCCTCAAGAGGTCTCGGTTGCTGTGATCTATTTCCTATTATATGTGCTCTTTAGTAGCTTAATACATTACGCCATAAAAAATTGAAAGAAGGCTAGCTAACTGGCAAATGCAATACCTTTCCATGGGAGGGAGGCTCACACTCATCAACAGTGTATTGGATAGCCTTCCCACCTATCTTATGTCTTTATTTCCCATCCCCGGAAAGGTGCTGAAGCAGATAGACAAATACAAGAGGAATTTTCTTTGGGAAGGAAATAGCAAAACTCACAAATTCCCCTTGGTTAATTGGAAAAAAGTAACACTACCAAAGTCACAAGGTGGGCTGGGAATTAGAGATCTCACAGTCCATAATAAAAGCATGCTCATGAAATGGCTGTGGAGATATTCACAAGAGGATCACGCCCTTTGGAAGGAGGTGGTAACTGCAAAACATGGCAATAAAAATCAAGTTTAAGGTAGCAATGGAGCAAAAATAAGGTTCTGGGAAGATAAATGGCTGGGGGACTCAACATTGCAAGCTGATTTTCCGAACCTCTACTCAATATCCACAAGTAAGCAGTCAACCGTTTCAGAAAACAGAGCTGATTATTCCTGGAACCCTTTGTTCAGGAGGAATATACAAGATTGGGAGCTGCAAGATCTTCTCAACCTACTGGAAAGACTAGGGACAGTCTTAATTGATGAACAGGCATCGGACAGACTCATCTGGGGGAATAAAGCCGATGGTAAGTACTCTGTGAAGGCAGGCTACTACATGCAATGTACTCAAAATGAATTGTTAATCGATTGGCCATGGAAACTGATTTGGAAAACTAAACTACCTCCAAAGGTGATTTGCTTTAGTTGGATAGCCCTTTATGATGCAGCGCTCACTCAAGACAATCTTAGCAGAAGAAATATCTCCACAGTCAACAGATGCTACATGTGTCAACAAGCCCTAGAGACCAATAGACATCTTTTTTTACATTGTACAGTTGTTGCAGATGTATGGAACATGTTCATCTCAGCTTTTGGTCTTAAATGGGTTATGCCTGAGAGTGTTAAAGATGCCCTGGTTAACTGGAGCTCATGGAAGGTTGGGAAATCCATCAGGAAAGTTTGAAAGATGATCCCTGCTTGCATTTTCTGGTGTATCTGGACAGAAAGAAACTCTAGATGCTTTGAAGGCATTAATACTCCAAATTACGTCCTTAAGGCTAGATGTTTAACAAGTCTTTGTAGTTGGAGTAATCTCTCCCCCGTCAACTCCCCTGAATCTTTTTTGGACTTTGTTAGCTCCTTAACTTTCGAATAGGTCTTTTGTAATAGAGCTAACACTGTCTTCCTTTTCCTCTATTCCATTGCTCTGTAAATTCTGCATTATGCATCTTCTTGATGCTTTTTATGAAATACATTAACTTATAAAAAATACATTACACCTCGTCAACAGAAGTAATGACCTGAGCAGCCTGTAGACTTACATATTGCACAGTCTAGATGCTCTAGAAGAACATGAATTGAGGTGCTAGCACCACTATCATTTTTGTTTAGAAGCATCGAAGGTTATTCTATAGTAAGATATTGCAAGACTAATGCGTAAGTTTGTTTAGGCAAAGTTAGCAATATGTTTTTAGTAGCTTCAACATATGATAAGCAAGTACTTACATAAAAAATGTAATAAGCAAGTCTTTCTGTGTTATTGCATTATATTTCAACTACACAAAAAAGATTCCAGAATAGCACCCAAGGGTGTGGCCTAGTGGTCAATGAAGTGGATTGAGAACCATGAGATCTTGGGTTCAAATCCCAGCGGAGATAAAAACACTAGTTGAATTCTTCCCATCTATCCAAACCTTGGTGGATAGGGTTACGCTGGCCTGGACACCACGGTTATAAAAAAAAAAAAAAAAAGACTTCAGAATATACAAATTACAGTCCGCTAAGTCTTCAGGATATCATCATTTTCCATATGGTTGGATTTTTCCGCGAACTCCTTTCTTGGTCGGCCATTTCAGTACATTACTGGAAATCATAATTACAAAGGCTTGAGTTGTTTTAGGGTGTGCATGATATATCAATAAGGTAAATTAAGGCATTTCATTGTTTACTGCTCCAAACCCTTAGAGCAGCATATAAGAGTAAGTTAGGGCCCCCGGGAAAGTAGTTAACTGAGGGTCCATATGCTGCTCCTGATCTCGATACAGATGTTGATCATTCAGCAAGTGCCAGTTTTTGTCTTTCTAAATGATTATTCAGAAATGATGCCTCTTTCATGACCTCATCTTACCGTACATGTTTCTGGGCATGATTGCCAGGATGGCTATGGCTAGTGAAGTCCAGTCTCAGATATCCAAACACAATGCTGTTGCCATTGGTGGAAATCTGGCGGTTAATGGGAATGCCGGTGGTGGTGCTGCATCTGTTGTTTTTAGGCATCAAATGTCATCAGTTTCTTCGATAGAGTTTATGGGATCGATGGGTTTGAGAGCATTACTTGGAGTACAAACAACTCGGTAGGATGATCAATTTTGCTATATGCTTCAAATCTCAAATTTCTTAGCCAAAAATTAACTTGTTCTTTGTCTCATCAGTCATATATCTACTCACTCTACGGCAACAATGGGTCTTGCCATGTCCTTAAGAGATGGTTCTGTTAATCTCTCCAACACATGGACTCGCCAGCTCTCTGACACTGCTCATGGAAATGTAAGCTATTTTTGAGTTTGGTGCATTGAGAAGCTTAAAAAAATCTTATGTCATAATTGCTACTATTCTTTATGTTTCGTGCCTGCAACTTAAGTCAGAATTGATGATCTCTTGGACCATAGAATTCTGGAAAAAACTCATTTAGATGTTGAGGCATGCTTTTAGTGCATCTCACATTATTAATATTCACTCATTCCTTTTAACTTATCAATAAGATTTTATTTTTTCCTTCTCCCCTTGCATTTTTTTTCAGATACAGCTTTCATTAGGTCCAGAGTCATCTATAGCTGTTGGATGGCAAAAGAAGGAGCAGAAAAGGTCTGCTTCTGGAGAAATCAAGGTTCCACTTTTCTGCTCTAGCTGTAAAGAATTTTTATCTTTAGATGACATTTTCTTATAAAAGTGAATTTAAGAATTTTCGTTTCCTAACTAAGACTTGTCCATGTCTTAATTGTTTATTTTACAATTGAATAATTACTGGCTGACACTTTCTTTGGTCTGACTATGAGGGATGCTGAAATATTGAATATTTGTGGTTTTAAATCCACATGAACATACTACTATAGTTTTTTTTTGTTGTTTTGATAAAAAAACAGATGAATTTGTGTCTTCTACCTGTTGATATGGAATTAGGATCACCTAATGGTTAATTTACTGCTTGGCACACAATTTACCTTTTTTTGGACAAGCAGAACATGCACCAGTTGATTGTAAATCCAGCTTTAGTAGACTACAGAGCATAATTTGTATAGAGTTGGTTTTGGGCTCCCTATAAGGCTTATATTTACTTGCTTATTTCCCAAAAACCTGACCAAATTGTTGAATTAGATTAAAATTGTTATATAGGTTGTTAAATTTCTTTTAATATCAATTGTTTGGTTTAGTATCATTTTTTTTTTTATAACTGATAAATCCGTCTGGGGCCGATCCTTTGGACCAACCGCAGCCTTCGAAACTCGGTGGATAATGGGCCTGCCCCTCTACCTTTCTCCACTTAAATACCAGGCTTTGCTTTGCGTGGTGTGGGGGCTTGAACCTGTGACCAGAGACACAAATCCATCACTCTTTGCCACTTGAGCTAGGCCCTGTGACAAAAGTGACAGAAGTAAATGTTATGCGTTTAATTAAATAAAAAAAATGGTACTTGTATTTTAATTAGTTCTCGAATATTCTGCTGCCAAAATCTGTGAGGTAAACTGTTGATAGATTGGTCCCCCTTGAGGTATTCCCTTACAGTGGGTTGTTCCTTTATAAAAAGGAAAAAAAAAAATCCAACGTCCCTGTGAGAAAGCACGGGAGAAAATAATATATTATTCACCCCATACAATGATACAATGAGCCCTATATATAGATAATACATGTCCTACTCCTAATACATATAGGATTAAGGTTAAGGTTATTTACTCCTATTTGACTACTAAACTAACACTCCCTCTCAAGCTGGTGCATATAAATCAAATGTACCGAGCTTGTTACATATATAACTGATACGAGGCCCAGTGAGGGACTTGGTGAAAATATCAGCAAGCTGATCATTCGACTTCACAAATCTTGTAGCAATCTCTCTTGAAAGTATCTTTTCTCTGATGAAGTGACAATCAATCTCAATGTGTTTAGTCCTCTCATGGAACACTGGATTTGATGCAATATGAAGGGCAGCTTGATTATCGCACACAAGTTCCATCTGGCTGATGTCTCCAAATTTTAACTCATTGAGCAATTGTTTGATCCAAATTAGCTCATATGTTGCCATAGCCATTGCTCGATATTCTGCTTCTGCACTAGATCGAGCAACCACATTTTGTTTCTTGCTCTTCCAAGACACCAAATTGCCTCCTACTAAAACACAATATCCAGACGTAAAACGTCTGTCAGAAGGTGATCCTGCCCAATCAACAGCTGAGTAACCAACGATATGCTTATGACCTCGATCCTCAAACAATAACCCTTTGCCTGGAGCCGATTTTATATACCGAAGAATGCGGACAACTGCATCCCAGTGGCTATTACACGGAGAATCCATAAACTGACTTACAACACTCACAGGAAAGGAAATGTCAGGTCTGGTCACTGTGAGATAATTTAGTTTACCAACCAGTCGCCTATATCTTGCAGGATCGCTAAGCGGCTCCCCCTGTCCTGGCAGAAGTTTAGAACTCGGATCCATCGGAGTGTCAATCGGTCTACAACCTATCATTCCTGTCTCCTCAAGAATGTCTAAGGCATACTTCCGTTGTGATATCGCAATACCTGAGCTAGACTGAGCGACTTCAATACCTAGAAAATACTTTAGTTTGCCAAGGTCCTTAGTCTGAAAGTGTTGAGAGAGATATTGCTTCAATTTAGTAATACCATCCTGATCATTGCCGGTAATGACAATATCATCAACATAGACCACCAGATAAATACAGAGACTCGAAGCAGAGTGCCGATAAAACACAGAATGATCAGCTTCACTCCGAATCATGCCAAACTCCTGGATAACTGTGCTGAACTTACCAAACCAGGCTCGAGGAGACTGCTTTAGACCATAAAGTGACCGGCGCAAGCGACATACAAGGCCATGAGACTCCCCTTGAGCAACAAACCCAGTTGGTTGCTCCATATAAACTTCATCCTCAAGGTCATCATGCAAAAAAAATTCTTAATGTCCAGTTGATAGAGAGGCCAATGGCGAACAACACCCATGGATAGAAAAAGGCGAACCGATGCTACCTTAGCCATGGGAGAGAAGGTATCACTGTAATCGAGCCCGAATATCTGAGAATATCCCTTGGCAACAAGGCGGGCCTTAAGGCGATCAATCTTACCATCCGGACCAACCTTGACGGCATATACCCAGCGACAACCAACAGTAGATTTACCTGAAGGAAGAGGAACGAGCTCCCAAGTACCACTCGTATGTAAAGCAGACATCTCGTCAGTCATAGCCTGTCTCCATCCTGGATGAGACAATGCTTCACCTGTAGACTCAGGGATAGAAACAGAGGAAAAAGAAGAGATAAAAGCATAATAGGGTGATGACAAATGATGATAACTTAAACCGACATAATGGGGATTAGGATTAAGAGTGGTCCGTATACCTTTCCGAAGTGCAATCGGTGTACTAGGAAGAGACAGGTCCGCAGTAGGAGCATGATCAGGTGCAGGACGAGAATCAGCTGTGCCGGATGCTTGGTCCCGACGACGATGATAAGTCAAGAGTGGTGTTCCTGTGGCTGGGGATGTAGGAGGAGCGACACTAGACTCCCCAATAGTTGGAATGGGTAAGACTTCTGTGGCGGAAGGTGAAGGAGGAGCTATAGTAACCTCCTCAAAGGTCGGTATTGGTAAGACCTCAGATATATCAAGGTGGTCAGAAGAAGTAAAGAAAGGTTTGGACTCAAAAAATGTGATGCCTGCTGACATAAGGTACTTACGAAGATCAAGTGAGTAACAACGATATCCCTTCTGAACACGAGAATAACCAAGGAAAACACACTTGAGAGCACGAGGAGCTAATTTATCTTTCCCTGGGGCAAAGTTATGTACGAAACAAGTGCTCCCAAAAACACGAGGGGGAAGAGAGTATAAGGGTGACTCAGGAAACAACACCGAATGCGGGATCTGATTCTGGATGGGAGATGAAGGCATCCGATTAACCAAATAACAAGCTGTGAGAACTGCATCGCCCCAAAAACGCAGCGGAACATGAGATTCAATGAGAAGTGTGCGAGCAGTCTCAATGATGTGCCTATTCTTTCTCTCTGCAACCCCATTTTGCTGAGGGGTATAAGGACAAGAGGTCTGATGAATTATTCCTTGAGAGGTCATAAACTGCTGAAATTGAGAGGATAAATATTCTAAGGCATTATCACTGCGAAAAGTGTGAATAGAAACACCAAATTGATTTTTAATTTCAGCACAAAAATTCTGGAATATAGAAAACAACTCAGAACGATCTTTCATTAAGAAAATCCAAGTACATCTTGAATGATCATCAATGAAACTAACAAAATAACGAAATCCCAAGGTTGAACTGACTCTACTCGGACCCCATATATCAGAATGAACTAAAGAAAAAAAAGACTCTGCATGACTCTCAATACTACGAGGAAAGGAGGCTCGAGTATGTTTCCCAAGTTGACATGACTCACACTCTAATGTAGATAGACTAGACAAACTAGGCACCATCTTCTGAAGCTTGGATAAGTTTGGATGTCCTAAACGTCTGTGAATTAGGTCTGGAGGATCTGTAACTAGACATGCCTTGGAGGAATTGAGTGAGTTAAGGTAGTAAAGGCCTTCTGATTCAAGTCCTGTTCCAATCGTCTGTCCCGTACTGCGGTCCTGCATAATAAAAGAATCATCAATAAAATATATACCACAATGGAGGACACGAGTCAAACAACTAACAAATGCAAGATTAAAAGGACAACCAGGGAGATAAAGAACGGAATCTAGAGTGACAGAAGGTAGAGGATTCGCTTGTCCAACTCCTTTTGCTTTAGTTTGAGACCCATTGGCTATAGTAACAGTGGGAAGAGATTGTGAATATGCAATATTTGACAAAAGTGATTTATTACCAGAGATATGATCAGAAGCGGCCGAGTCCACAACCCATTGTCCAATAGTACTAGACTGGGAAACACAAGCAAAAGAATTACCAGCAACAGAATTATCAGTCTGAGCAACAAAAGCTACTTTGGAGATGTCTGCTTGCTCGGTACTGAAGGAACTCATTATACTCCTCGTCAGATAAAGAAAGTCTCTGGTTACCTGTAGTCTCGGTCTGAGCAACATAAACATTTTTGGGTGAACGACCATGTAAAGAATAGCACACGTCACGAGTATGTCCAAGTTTATGACAATAAGAGCACTTGGGTCGGGGCCTTCCAAAACGACCTCCTCCTCGTCTATTTTCCATAGGTTGAGATGCCTGATTGTCCACTGACTGGGATACGAGAACAAATGAGTCAAGTGTCTGTGATGAGCTTACTAGGTGACTTGGTGCTGCAGCAAGGCGAAGTAATCGAGAGAATAATTCATCAATTGTGGGGACAGTCGGACTAGCCAAAATCTGATCGCGTACTGAGTCAAGATCATTAGGAAGTCCAGCAAGAGTAAGAACTAGAAACATCTTTTGTCACTGCTCTTGTTGCTTCTCAACACTAGCAAAAACTGGCATCAACTTCTCAAATTCCTCCAGTACTTGTCCCAAGTAAGTAGACATATCTAATTCATGTTTCTTTAAATTTGTCATCCGCGATATCACATCATAGAAACGAGATATGTCATTAGTGTATAAAGTACGGGCCTTTTCCCAAACCAAATAACATGTCTAGAATGGACGAAACAAATGCATCAACTTGGAAACAATAGATCTCCACAGAATACTACATACTTGAGCATCGATCTTCTCCCAGTGTTCTTTGGCCTTTTCATCTCCTTCGCTAGACTTCTGAATTAGATGATTTTGCACCTTGACCTTTACACTACAGCTCGACAGATGAAGTTCAAGCTAAGTAGTTTGAACCTCCCATTAAAGGTTCTGAGGTAATCATAATACCGGAACTGCCAGAGCCCTGATTTTTAGACCCGAAAACATCAACTCTAAAAGACATTGTTGGAGTGAAGATGGGTCTATAAAAGTACAGCAAATAACACAAAAAATCTGGACACTTGTGCCGGAAAAATCAGAAACAGTCGCCGGAATCTGGCGTTTCTGTCGCCGGAAAATAATATTAAAAAAAAATCGTCGGATTTGGGTGAAACTTGGATGGGTAGGCTCGGAAATACCTCAAGAACACGCTGTCTGAAAAACAAAATTCGAAATCTGGCCGGAAAAAGGATACACGCGCCAGAAAGCACCGTAGCTTGCCGGAAAATTTCAAAGTCGTCGGAATCTGTCGGAAATAGTACCAATAGACTCGGATTTGATGGGGGAGTAGGCTGTCCTCAAGAAGCGTGGCCAAAAAATGGCCGGAGAAGGTCGCACGCGCCGACGTGTGGGTGTCACGCGCTCGCCGGAAAAAACTGCTGGTGGCGCGTGGGAGCGCGTGAAGGATTTTCCGGCGGAGATTTTTTCTAGGGTTGGTCGCCGGAGGCCGATCTACTTAGTGGTGGTGTTGGTTTTTGCACAACACTGATAAAAATCGGCTTTTTTTTTACTGCGACAGACCTTGGTTAATTGATTTCTCTTCCCGGAGTTGCTGGAATTGATGCACAGCGATAAATCTCTCACGATTGCTCTGATACCATGTGAGAAAGCACGGGAGAAAATAATATATTATTCACCCCATACAATGGTACAATGAGTCCTATATATAGATAATATATGTCCTACTTATATAGATAATACACGTCCTACTCCTAATACATATAGGATTAAAGTTAAGGTTATTTACTCCTATTTGACTACTAAACTAACAGTCCCAAACTGGCCAAGCTGGTCGAGTTCTATCAAGGCTTTTGCTTGGTTTCTTCTTGAAGAATAAGATTTTGATTTCTTCCACTCTCTCCTACTTGCATTAGGTTGTATTAGAGCTATAGATGTTCCACAACAATCTGACAAGCATACTGCAGGATTAGAAGAAGTTGGCAATGATAGTATTAGGCTAATATGACCCCCTCATGTCCCATCCTCAATTTTCTTTCTTTCGCGTGAGAAGAAATCAGAATGCTGTTTATGTTGGGCCATTGGAAACTTATTTGAATCTAAAGAAATTTGAATGCTATTTATCTGGAACTATGTGTCTGTCTGTGCATATAATACAAATATAACATACTTACAACTTGTTCTTCCTTCTTCCCACTTTTAATATATTTAACATGACAAGTGCATTGGGTTCGGAGGATATCAAGCAGCATTAAGTCGTTAACCTGCATTCTACTGGGCAGCATCTTAACCTTATCAATTTGAGAGACTTTGAGCATTGTTATATCAATATATAATTTGCAATCCAATGTACTGTAGATAGGGACAGGGTCATTTGGTGCAACTGCTCATTACACCCACCGCTTTTCCACAAAATCTCATGGGCGTATTACAGGCAGAATCGGAAGGTTCGTTGATGTGAATAATTCCTCACTTCTTTGCATATTATTCATCTTATCGCCATTACCATGTTAAAGTTCAAGGTTCTAAGCCTTGGACATTTAATACTTATTGCTAAAATAAACTACACAATCTGTGGTCTGAATAAGCTAGTGAATGCTTGTGTATTCTTGATATGTTGCAATGTGCTGTTTCTGACTTATTTTGTTGAATGATTCAATTTCTCGGATCCTAGTTTTTAGTTGGACCATGGTTTGCTAATACACATGGTAATGGTGATGACCAAGGCCTAGTGGTCAATTGATTATTAGCATGAGCACGTTAATACATAACTTGCATTAGATATTGCTACGTCCTCGGTTTATAATCAGATTTCTGTAAAAAGCTGGTTATATAAGCTATTTCACATTATCTTCTTGATCATTTACCTTATTTACCCATGACGTTTATTCAGGTATTAGGTAAAATTTGTTACAAATTTCTGGGAAGAGTAACCCTCCTAGTATCTTGGAAACAAATAAACTCCTAGTGTATTTGAACCACTTGAATTCCTTATCTTTTCTGTTGTAGATTGAACCAGGAACCACATTTTCTTGCATAGTAGTTCAGCTTGTTATTTATATGTTTTGGAGAAGGGTATCTTCAGTTAAGCCTAAAGCACTAGGTTACTGAATTTATCTTCATGCACAAATTTTGTAATTCAATTGGTAGCCTTTTCTCACGAAATTCTATATTATATTGCAGTACTGCACTTGAACTTGAACTGGGTGGTGGAAGAAAAATATCTGAATTCAGTACCGTGCGGATGCTGTACACTGTAGGAATTCAGGTAAATATTGACATAGTAACTCCTTTCCCCTCCCCCAAGAAAAGAGGAGTGGGGCCTACTTCTTCCTATGCTTTTATTGGACATGTTTTAGCATTCCTTAGAAGTCATTATTGCAAGATCGTTAGCATGTTTTCATGCTTTACACCTTACATCCACTTTTTGCTCATAGGGGATCTCTTGGAAGTTCGAGTTACATCGTGGGGGCCAAAAGTTGATTGTTCCCGTAAGTAGTCTCATACTTGTGCCAATGTGCTTTATTTTGGTTTCATGCCTTTATCTTTTTCTTTCTTTTTCTTTTTCCTTTTCCTTTCGCTTGTGCGTGGACATGCTCATGTGTTCGTGTTTTGGCTACATATTCCCGGAAATTTGTTGCATCAACAGCTGCCTTTTAATCAGGAACTTCCAAGATGATCAGGAGTCAAATAATGATATAGAATTATAATGAACCTACACTAATGCGTAATCTCTTATTTTAAGAATATAGTACCTCAACCTATTGAACTAATGAATATTAGTCTTACAACTGCGGGGGCTAGTTCTCTCTCTCTCTCCTTTTTTTTTTGAGAAAACAACTGTCGGAGCTAGATTTTTTTTACGGAACGTACGTAACTATGTGTTAAGTATGGTCTATCTAATTTTAATAGGATATTAAGTATGTTCATTCTGTTTGTCTCACCAAAATTAGGTTAATTATATTCAAAAAGTGTGATCTAATCCAGTTTGGTCCAACTATCAAAAAGTAGCAACTATAAGTGGCAAGTTGAAAGGTACTTGCTACTACTGTAACTTGTTAAGAAGAGTTGAAAATTCTTTGGTACACAAAGGCGAAAGGTTTTACTTGTCTCAATTTCAAAGCTAACTTCATTTTTCACATTCAATCCTGTAAACCGTGGAGAAAATAATTGAAGCATTAAACCTTGGTGATTAAAAAACGTTTTCTGCACGGTTCCTATGGTGCGCCTATGGGCGAGGCATCCTTGAATGGTAGTAGTGAGCACTAGTATCTCGGGGCGTTTGCTTGAACAATGAGGGCTGCGGCCAGACGCCCTAGCGCGTCATGGGTGAGGCGAACCTGGGTTTTGAAATTACAAGCTTCCAAGTAAAGAAAACGAACTTAGGGAAGAAGAGGAACTAGATCCATGCAAGACATTGCCTCCCAATTATCATTCATAACCAATTTCAGAGATAAAATATAAAATACAACCTTACCTTATTGCTCATAAAAGGAACACAGTAAGGATGATGTGGAAGCCATGGCCGGTGGGAGTGGCAGCAGCTGAAATGAGCGGTGCGAGTGGAAGCGACGGAACTGACCAGTGGTGATGCCGGCGAGGGCCGAGTGGCAGAGAGAAGCTACTTTCTTGACTAGAGGCAAAGCATGAATATGAAGTCCTGTTGAAAAATAAAAAGAAAAGGGAAAAAATGAAAATGTATGAAGCCAAGAGACAGGCACTATGAGCATTCTGGAGATTCAGTTTTAGGCTCTCCGGCTAATGGGATGTTGGGTCCTTCCAAGGCATCTTATTAGAAAAGCTAATCGGATGTTGGGCTTTGTTGATAATTTTTAGAAATTTGGCGTTGGGCCTCCATCTTTCGTACATATAATCCAGAATTTCTTTTAACAAAAATGTAACATTTTGATAAAGAAGGGCTTTTTGCAATTCTTTAACTAAAAAGAGTAAAGCTGATTGACTCTCCAATTTTTATATGATTAGATATTTAAGTTAATCATTCCTATATCTTTTTCTGCAATCTTCTTCTACGATTTTAATGTTATTTTTTAGTTTTTACAACTTTTAGTAATTTATGCATATTTATTAATCTATTAAATATTAAAGATTAAATGTCACCCTGTTCCTCGGAACTTACGGATTACTCCGTATTAGGTAAAAGGCCACGCCTCGCACCTCCACCTATTAAAATACTGAACTGCATTGAGTCCCCTTGATTCCTTGACAAAAATTGAGAGGCTCTCTAGTTCTTCACTTCTACTAATCCAAACGCCAATAAAACGAGCCCTAAAATAACAGTTTTTCTTTATTGTTTCTTGCTGTCTCCCACTAAGAAGCTTATGGAATGACATGCTAGAGCGACTCCATAATCTGTATTCTTCTCTCTGTCCCACTCTATTTAACCTACTTTCTTCCAGCGGTGTCCCAAAAATTTGACTTCTGCTATGGTAAGTGAAGATTCTAAGTTCCTCTCAATAAATTGGCATTTGCTGAAACAGCTTAACTTTTATCTAAATAGTATCTGTCTCACTCAAGATCCTCGTTGTCCAGGCTATTAATTATTTTCATATTTTGCTACATCTCGATGGATGCAGGTATTGCTTTCTAGACAGCTGAACCCTTTTTTTGCCACTGGAGCATTTGTGATTCCGACTTCACTGTATTTTGTACTGAAGGTTTGTGTTCTGCTTCACACGTGCATTTGAAAATTTCATTCCAGCCAACAGCTAAACTACCACATGATGGTTCTCAATTGTTCTCTGGGGGAATTTACTATAGTACTGTCTTCATGTGTTGCTAAATTGTTATTGAATCAATACTTAATTTGGTTGAGATAGAAATAGTTCTTCTGATCAACATAGCACTATCCATAGTGAATATCTTTTTGCTAGAACATTTAATTTTTATTTTTTTTTAATTTGGTGATGCAAGAGTTGGTTTTCCTTCTAGTCTTGCAACCCATGTTAAAGATTTTCCGTGTGATGGCCCATTGCAATCTATTATTTCCTTCCCTAGATATTTGAAATATGTTTTGCTTGACTAATTACTTTTGATTCTGTGTTGCTGGGGGGCCTTGTGGTGGCAATATGAGGAAATGTCTCCTCAAAATTATAAGTTGCATAGTTTCATAATTGCTCATTTTCCATGACTTCCGATATCTTTCTCTTTGTGAAATCTTTTCCTTCATAGTTGTTCTGAATTGTTATGGGACCTTGTGTTGTCAAAATATGGGAAATGTCTTCTGTTGATTATATTTAATAACTTGCTTATTTTCTTAATAGCTCATTTCCCAGGAATTATATCCGTCTCTTTTTGACTGCTCTTCCCTTCTATATTTTCAGAGATTTGTTGTGAAACCTTTTTATCTTAAGCGGGAAAAGCAGAAGACATCAGAGAATATGGAAAAAACTCTTGGCCAGGTAATTATAAATAGTTTGGGTAACTGGCATTGCTGCTGCGTGAATTCTATGAATAGTGTCTCTAGTTCTTGGCAGTTAGACCTTGGGATGTTTACAAACAACCAGGCATCAGACGCAAGCTAGTTGGGGTCGGCTCATGAATCCTCTCAATCAATTTTGCTCTATTTTGACCCATTTCGCCTTAGGATATTCGATGAACCACAATTTTGTTTTTCTACTTTAGTAGTTTCCAAGTGTCAATGCTGTTTGTGTGTACGGCTATACACTGCCTCTGCTGCTATAATATGGAGTGTGTCTATTCTGTCTGTAAAAGCATTCTCATGGTACTTCCCATTGGGCTTATAATAGATGGTCCAATGTGCACTCAACCTCTACCCAGCTTTGCTCCTAATGCACTACATGTTGTAGGTCCGGGAGGCAAGGGCAGCAGCTAAGAAAGCTCAGCAACTATTGCAAAATGTGGCCAGTAGGAAAAGAAGTAGACAACTAGAAACTGGTGGACTGGTTGTTACAAAAGCACTTTATGGTAGCCGTAAAGCTCTGAAGAACAGAAACCAAACAGAGGAAGTAAAAGATGAAGTGGCTTCACAAATCATTGATGTCACTCTACCATTAAATTTTCTTGTGAGCGAATCGGGGCAACTAAAGGTACTTTCTTACGTCACTATTCTGAATAGGTTTCTTCGTTCTGATCAGTTTTAAGGACTCTTTGTTTCATATTTTGTGCCATATTGCGAGTTTAAGATTACTTGCTTTAATTGGCTTCTGTTTGATCATGAGAAGCTATTTGGAGGAGAAGAACTAATTAGAACAACTGCAGTTGCTAAGAGAAGGTTAAGGACGTGGTGGGTTAGATGTCATAAATAGGAGGAGGAAAAAGGAAAATAACATGGATAATTTGGAATAGGATCATGGTATCCCACAATATCTTCTCGGTGCTTCTTTATGGTTGTGAATTTGGCTGGAACAAGTACCGGGACTTCCAAGAATTTGTGTTTCTCTGGAAGATACACACACATCTATTGTATATCAGCCCATATTTTGGTGCTTTACATGGTTAACACATTACGTTTGTTCCAGGATTCTTCCCCTTGGGTTCTATATGCTGATTTCTCGTTAATAAAAGTTTCTTACAATAGCAAGGAGCATAATTGACTTATCTCCTCTGAAAAAGCTGTCCATCTCTGTTGTCACATCAATCTTAGCCCATAGCTGTTAGTTTTTTAGTGTTTGGACACGTTCTTTGGAATGACCGATGAAATGAGAATAATTACAATGAACGCTTTTTGCGGGCACCTCAGGAACCACTTGCCAATATCTTCTCTGTTCAAGATGGTTTTACCTTTTACGTATTAGATATTTGATGTCTCATTGTGTATATGCAGCTACACGAGGGTGTAAAGAAATCAGGAATTATGGGCTTTTGTGATCCTTGTCCTGGAGAACCTAAGCAATTGTACGTGGAGTACACCTTTGCTGGCAACAACTTCGAGGTAATCCTCTTCTTTCACCCTTTTCTAATATGAGAAAACGTCCTCTGACAACTAAAATTGCTGTCAAAATACTAACAGGTCATTGTTGAGGATTTGGATGAGTTGCTTATACCCCAAGAATCCCACAGAATTTGATGTCATTAGAGCTGCTGAGTTGCTGTTTTGTTGATGTAGGAGCTGCCAGTAAACCATTTTAGTGCGCTGCGTAGATCTAAGGCTGTTGATTCCTCGAAATGAGTATGATAGTCAATTGGAGTAATTTATGGCAACCAATAGAGACTTGGTTACCTCTTCAAATGTTGCATCATTTGCTATGCCTCTGAGGTACTTTGTTCAATGTTTCAGCCCCTCGCTTCCCTTCTCGTCATCCTAACCCTCCGAAACAACAGGAATAAGATGGGGAAAAAGTAGCAGGAAGGATTCGCTCCTCGTTACCCTCCAAAACCTACAGGAACGCCTCCCCTCCCCTCCTCATCCCCACCCCCCAAACACACACACAGCCTTAGAAATGTTTAAATGGGATGCAGCTCCTCAAAGTTTTGGTTATCAATTTTTTACTACTGAGTGTATTCTATTTTGACAAAATAAAGGCAGTCTAGTGATATGTTATTCTTTCAACATTGACTATTTGATAGATTCCTTAACATTACTTGCATATGTGAAAGGGGATTCTGTTCAAAGTCTTATTTCCTCAATTAACACGTAGACTCAAAGTGTGCATAGGAAACAGAAGGGTTTTTCCCCTCCTTCGGCCTCACTCATCTTTACCTAGATACAATTTGGTTAAATGATTTTCCAGTTACAAATATAGACCACTCTACCATGTATGCTAGAAATTATAAAGGGTGAGCAACACCCTACATGCAATTGTACAATGAAAAATCTAGAACATGGAGGATTCCACGATATCAGTCATAAATTACTCCAATGAAAGTAGCATTAAGCAAAGCCTATGTGCAAACGATGTGTACAGTCGATTTTGGCCTCTTGTCTTTTATAATGTGTTGTTGCAAAAGAAACAATTGCTGATAGATTGATTTCCTAGAACCTTCAATGGATATGGTTCTCAACATTACCTTTCATAAGTAAAAAACTAAAAACTGAGACATTGTCCACTAAAGAAATCATCGCATCGAAGTCTGGCAATGTATGGCAAATTTGGAAAACTTCTATACCTAAGGAATTCTCTTCTTCTATGGACTACAGTCACGAGTTTAAGCCTCTGCCTATCCTTAGTCAATTTTGATCCAAGTTTCCGTTTCCTATACAACTTAGTAATTAATTAGCTCTTCATCTTATCTGGAACTCTCAAACTGTTTTGAGGACTTTTAGCTTCTTCTGATATCTAAAGCATATGACTTTATATGACGAGACAATCTCTCACATTTGTATCTTTACCTAATTTACCATAGGTAATTATAACGAACCAAGTCTTTCTGACGAGGCACCAGCTTTCTTTTTTGATCCCTGAGTAGCATTTCCCGGAAGTGATTCAAGAGGCAATGCACCTTTTCTCTCAAGTAGGCTCCAATTATATGCCTATGCAATTTCTTTTCTTTTTAATTATTATTATATATATATACACGTATAATAAGATTACACTCATCCTAAACTCATTGCAGTTAGATTTCTGTTACAATGCATGCGGTGATACTTGGCGAAACCATAAAACAAGGACATGATCTCATTAAAGCATAGAAAAACAAAATGTCAAAGAGGGTCTCATGTTCCACTCTCTTTTTTCTCTTTTGTTGGTAGTGTATTAGCTGGTTGATGTTGCCATTACGTGACAGTATTCTTCAGTAGCACCATGACCTATATTAGGTCACAAGCATGGCATGAAGCTGGCCTGGATACAGCTTTTAAAGTGTCATCTGATGAGTACTATTTCATTACGATCATATCTATTTCTCGGATTCGATCAAGCTCAATAGCTTTTGTTCAAATAATATATTTAAGTAATTGAGTTGAACAAATGAAGACGCATCCCCGTGAAAAAGTTGTCAATAATAGTCACACTGCTATTTGATTGGTTTCTATTACCGGAAGATTTGGCCAAATTGTCAGCGCCACATCTATCAAACATTAGCTGGATCACCACATTGGGAGTTTGATATATTAGAAATCTTGTCTTCATTATGTTACGTACATCATATATATACACATATTACTTTAGTTATCTGACCCTTTTCATAGGAGATCTATACAAAATGATATAAGAGATTTTTGTAATATTTTTTTCTTCTATTTAAATTGTAAATGGGTAAGAAGATCATTTCCTCTTTAAAAATTTGCAAGGTAAAACCACTTTTAAATTATTTTTGCTCCCTAGATTTGAAGCTTCCCTATATATGCAAAGAACTTTTTTACTTTACTTGCAAATTTTCCAACAAAGAATTTTATTGAACCTATTTTCAACCAAATTGCTCTGATCCTTCACCCACAGCCGCTAATTCGAATTTTATATATATTGGAAAAAATAAATAAATCTATATTGAGTCCACACCATTGCTAGAGAGTGCTTCCCCCGAATTTGGTCCTACACAGTGCGATTCAGATATAGTCGGACTCTAATACGAATATCAGACACCAAACGAGAAACCAAAAAAAATTGCTAAAGAGGAATACTCAGTAGATGCGTGATATTCACATCACGAATCAATTTTAATTTCTGAATTCGCTAAGGGAGGTCGACTACACTAAAGACTTTGAATAGTGATGGTCCTATTTTAATTTACGTCTACAAATTCATAATTGTCGTGTTTAATTTGTAGTGATCCATCCAAATTATAAACCCAATGCAGGTCCACACGTTGACGGCACAATTCTTGATAGTGGAAGCTGCCAATTATTGTGTTTAAGTTATAAATAATAAGGAAGGATAATCATATCAATTGAGAATTAATGCTAGGGTCTCCTATATAGTAATTTGCTAGGTCCTAGATTAGTTCAACAAGTCTTTGCATGATCAGATAAATAATGGATGGAACCAATAAAGCAACGTTTGTTAATGAAAAATTATGGATAAAGCGTTTAATTTAAAAAGAGTTAGGTAGCATCACCAACTATTTGTGCCATTATTTGTCATTAACGCATCACTTTCAAGATTATGTACCTTAAGTTGTCAATTGTTAGCAATTCCACACTGGGAACCCACCAGTTTTATCACTATATTGGTACTAATCGATGGCATATATATAATACTGGATTATAGTATGTGGTTTCATATTAAATATATTTTACACAATACTTTATAAATGGTAGTGCTCTAATGTTTGAGTCAACTTGTACGTACCTTAACTATTTTATTATTATATGTTATCTCGGTACAAGTATTATGATAACTCTATTCATCAAAACTTAGCTAACAACAACAAATCTAGTGTAATCACACAAAGTAGGGTCTGCGAGGGTACAATATACGCAAACCTTATCCGTGCCCTGTGAGGTAGAGAGACGGTTTTCAATGTACTCTGCTCAAGGAAAAAAACGAAAAAGAAGCATAAACAACAAGCAATTCCAACAACAAAATGAGAAATAACAAGACTAATACAAAAATACGAGGCTAAGAACCAACAAGATAAGAAACAACACCAAGATAAGATGATAGAATAGTCGAAGCGAAAAAAATAACATATATAAACAAAAACTTGCGGATAAGAAGATACAAAAATATAAGACTAATACTAATGCTACCGACATAAAAACAGACGTTTTCCGACTAACTTTTTACCTTAATTCTCAACCTCCGCCCATAGAACGTAGTCATATTAAAAATATCACATCATTTTTGGTCATTGAAGTTAGGCCACATCCTCTGATATTATAATGCTGCTATCATCTATAGGAGTATCTGCTATTGAATTTTATATAGTTACTCTTGTAATATAGTAATAATAGATCACGACAATTTAAAGGAAGTAGGGAGTAGGAGGATGTGGACAAAACTTGAGTTCTTGTTCAAATTCATAATGCAATAGTATAGGTATGGCCAATCATGAGTCATAATCAAAATACTTCACCACCTAACCCTAATTTTATCTTTCTATTAGTCACCCCATACCCTATCTCCCTGCAACTAGAAAGTCTTTAAGATTTTTCGATACAAGTGTTTGTCCTCATCAAGCATGTCATATATATTTCTAGCTTTGATGTGATCTCAAGTGATAGAAATATTGGTTTCACGCACACATCAATCACAACTTTAATTTCACTTAATTGAATGTCCTTTTTTGTCTCCAAACAGGATAGTGCTTAGGTCGGTTATACTTTGAAAACATTTGTATATCAATCTTTTGTTCTTCACCAATTCTCATATCAATTAACAACAACAATAACAAACACAGTGTATTTTTACTATGTAAAATTCAGACCGAACAATATGTACGAAAATTTTACCCCTAGCTTATGAAGATAAAAATATTATTTTTAATAAATTCTCGACAAAAAAAAAACCATATTAAAAATAATAAATACAAACAGTAACAAGCAAGGGCAATGGATATCGATTGTTATGTCATTTAATTGGGGCTATGTAAAAGCAACATCGGGTAGTGCTTTTAACTTTTTGATGGAAGGAAGGTCCCTCTAAAATCAAAATAATTTATTTTAATACGACTATCATGTTAAGTATATCTTTGCTCCATCGGGTAGAGATAAGATCTAAATACATACTACCCTTCCCAAGCCTCACTTTGTGGAATTTTACTGGATCGTTGTCGTCATCGTCGTTGTTGTTATATCATATTCAAGTAGAGAAAATCTTATTCTACGTTTTCGAATTGGGACAACTTATTTGGGATGTGGGAGTAAAAGGTATATTAGTATATGCTAGTGACCAAATTGAGAGAGTAACAGAGTACACAAGATTTGCTGCCCTAAATTAATGGTCCAGAGCTAAAATAGAAATGATAAAAAGAGATGGGTCTAAAGTATCCCTTCTTATTAAAAAGGGGGTCCTAATTCTAAACTTAGAAATATCCTTAAAGTGGTCCCCACGGAAAAAAATATTAAGGGTTTGGCAGCAAATGTAAGGTGCCACGTATGATATCTTATGTCTTTATCTGTGTGGTGAGCTGGAAGGTGGGCCACCACTATAGTCAATCGTCTGTGGCCTGTTCTTGTTCAATGCTAATCTCTAATCTAAAGTATATGTTGTTCCCTTTGAATTAAATAATATTGTTTCAACGGAATTAGAGATAATTAGAGAAATGCCATATGTTTGGACTAGTTTTTGATATAGAATATTTTTTTACAACAATTGTACTAATCTTTTGAGTATCTACCTTTGAGTTGTTCTATTTTTTAAAACCTATACATAAATATTTAAATTATACGTAGGTTAAATACATGAGTGAGTAATAAATAGTGTCCTTGGGCATTTCTTTCGGTACAATTTTTGTAGACATCAAAATTTTAACGGATCAAGCTAAATCTTAAATTCTATGTGCTATAAGACTCATGAAATCTTAGGAGTCTATTAGAGTTGCTTGTAGGTTAGACCTAACCCACACTTATATAAAGGGATACAAATTCCTTTGAAGAGTCGTCTCAAAATTCTCATAAATTCTTCAGTTATTCACACAAAAATCAAAATATGGCCGAATAGTTCTTGGCAATCAAATAATTCAAGAAGCTAGAGATCAAATACTAGCGAGGAGGCCTGCCCATCCTACATTCGAGAAATACAGGGAAAAATAAAATTATACTCACAATTAATTAATAAAAATATTTTTCTCTTATTTTATGATTGCAGTAACTTGAAAATTTATTGCAAGCAATCTTATCTTATTAAAGAAAGAAAACCTTCTTACTATTAAAGTTTCAATAGCAATATGAATTGAAATAATCCAACTTTTGAGTGGATAGGAATCACGGTATTCTTGTTGCCTGTTGGTTGCTTTCAGTGAGAAAACATAACATAAACTAGGGAAGTTTTTACCATGATATTAATAATAGAACCAGTCGGGGTATTCGGGCAGAGAAAGTGTTTGAAGTAAGTGTTGGTCTTTAAGTTTAGTGTACTTTAATTTTAAGTTTGGTGTAGTTTAAAGAGGGTGAATAAAAAATAATGGAAAAAGAAACGGAGGGAAGTTAATTTTAAATTCGTACACTTTGTCCCTCGTTGGAAGAAGGAAAGAAAATCTATGTGTATATATAGAAAAGCTCTTCTTCTAGCTTTTAAAGAGTTAAAGAAGAAGGCAAGTCTTGCACCGTCGTCGTCGCTCGGCTTCGGATTTGAAGATTGATTGATTAATCTTTTTAGACAAATGTCTGGTCCGTTTTTCTTTCCCAGATTATTTTAAATTCGTTTTTAATTTTCCCGCAATCTTCACACCTGTTCCAACAACTATAGCTGTTCTGAAAGGTTGCAAAACCTTTTCTTTCACAAACAGTACCAAATTGGCTATAAATATTCATTGAATCCCAGAATCTTTACTTACTAAATTTTCTAATCTTCTTCTGCACAAAAATATTCCTGTGTGTTTTACGACCATCAAGTGGTTCGCTGATCAACCGATACGCTGGTGATTTAAATCGTTCTATCCTGATAAAATTCACTAGCACAGCCGCGCTAATCCCGCACTAGAGCCTACGCTAGTAAGGTTTCTCACTGTTTCTGTATTTACAGAAAATTTATTATTTTATATTACAACAATATATATTACTAACAGTAAAGTTACTTCGATCACACACCAATTCAGGCAACCATTAATTATAATCGATGAAATTTTAATTGAATTTATTCATAAAAAAGCGGACTAGATAGTAAAGAAATAGAATGTTGATTCGGAAAATGTCATCATAAAAAATGCAGTGACGTTGAACTCAATAGCATTGGGTATAGGGCATGATATTTAGGAGAGCGGTCCCAATTTCATTGGAAATAGGTTCATGCACACCTTGTAATAGCTGGAATTTTCTTCTTTCTTTCTGCACAAATTTGAGTTTTTTCCTAGTTTTTGGGGAGAGATGTAAGTAAACATTGGGACATTTTCTTTATTAGTCTTAAGTTGAATCAACGGTGACAACCCGCCATAGAATATAGTCTAATGGTATCAGTAAAAACTTTTCACAAAATAAGAAGAATCAAAGCAACAACATTTGTGATGTTATATTTTGAGTTGTAACCATTGATCACCAAACTATCTGTCTTCAGTAAAAGAAATAAGTCTAGAGATTTATTTGTTTCCCTCTTCTAATTAAACTCTTAATTTCCTCCTTATTTGGGTAAAAGATAGAGTAGAGCACGTCAGAAGTTCAAAATAAATTTTCCAATAAACTTAAATGTGACCAGTTTCCTTTTTTTTTATTTTAGTTCACAATAAGTATTCAGTTATTTAATTAAGAAAAAATTCAATTTGTTTTTACAAAATAACCTCTATGTACATATCCTTACAAAATTTTCTTACTCCTCACATTAAATATTTAATTAGGGATAATTTAGTTATAATAGGTATTTTTATATAGAATTTAATATTTTCTTAATAGGCGTGTTAAAAGTAAATTGATCACTTGTTCTGAATCGGAAGAAGTACTTTGCAATAACGTAGAAGAGGAAAATAAAGAAAAGAAATGGAGTAAATGTGCTTCGATAAACGGGTAATTAAATCCAACAGGGTATAAGGAATTTAAACAACCAATACAAGGCATTTGCTTTCAGCTGCAATAAAAGATCTGGAAAGTGTCTTTAATTTGGGCAATGAATGTACTCGAGCCCTTAATACAGCTCATGCATTGATGAAAATTTCTGTCATTACCTATGAGGGTTATTATTGAGTGATAAGTATTTTTTCATGATCTCGTGTTCGAGTTTTAAATATAAAATTTTATTTATTAGAGAGCGTTTTATTTCATAATACGAGATTTTTCGGCGTGAATTCGAATTCAGTCCTGCGATACCTGCACTGAGGAAACAAAAAAAGAAAAAGAAAAACTTTGCTTACTGTTTGTCCTTGATATCGTTGACTTTATACTAATATATCTTTAGCTTTATTTAAAGCTTTGGTTTGACTATTAAATAAGTTCAATATTCCCTGGGTTGTTACCTGTCCAAAGATTAAGGCTTATCCATTCTTGATTCATCCCACTTGATACTATTTCCATTTTGGATTAACTCTCATTTAATACTTGAAATTAACTATTAATTTCACGTTTAACTGTTCTCCACTGTATAGTACGTAGTAGGGGATAGTGGCTTGAAATCTTTTTTTTTTTGTGTGGTAATTTTGTAAAATCAAAGTTTCTTGGTAACCTTGTGCTGAGAACAGTTTGATCTGTGTATACTTACACGGGTAAAACCAGGGCTAGTGAGCACCCCGATTTCCCGGTGAGGTCAAACGAAGCAACGATATAACTACATGAAGTCGGGATTGAAGCTAAGAACCTCTCGTACTAAGGCCTGAACGAAGCGCTTACCACCAGGTCTATCGAGACAACGCCCTCCGAATCCGGCAGGGGCTCCAAGATCTCGAAAGGCATAACCAAACGGTTGTACACGACTAACGAAGGGCTGTTATATCCACACCCCAAGCGGATATCACGGCGTGGGTCTCGATCCGTATCAACAGCGGATCAATGATTAACGAAAAAGAAGACTTTTACCTTTCTTAGAGTTATATTTAGGGTAAAACTCTCTTACTATATAAATGAGAAGTTTATTGTTCAATAGACACATTGTAGCACGCACAAGGCAATATACACTTGTTTTCTCTGCTTCTAAAAGTTATTACTCATAGTTCTTCATAAGTATTTGGCTTCGAATCGAGGGCAGAACAATTACTAAGCGCAGGCCCGAGCTCGGATCTAACATCACTACTGGTTAGGTTATTTATTCTGTCTTAAATTCATTTATTCAACATTATTGATTACTTATATTGAATTAGTCCACATATCCTTATAACCGCGTATAAATTCAATTGTTATCCATTTTTAAGGGTAAACAATCTACTGCAACAACAACATACCCGATGTAATTTTACAAATGGGGTCTAGGGAGGATTTAGTATACGCAGACTTTACCTCTATCTTGTGTGAGATAGGAAGACTTTCTGATAGAGCCTAGGTTAAAAAAAAGTATTTTGAGAAAATGTTTGAAAAATACAATAGTAAAGCACAGTTTGACCTGCAATGTCACGAATTCGTATACAATTATTGTTTACCCTAAAATTTGGATAACAATTAAACTTAAATTGTGGTTTTAAGGATATGCAATTTCACCAAATACCAATTGATAAATGAGAAAGGAAATAACAAAATCTATAAGATAAATCAAATTAGCATGCAAGATGAACCTCAACCTCGAATTAAAGCACTCTCGAGGTGATAATAGTATAAGAACGATAAAGATGAAGTAATTCTGATGAACTGTAAGCAAGGAAGAAAGAATTGTATAGCGTTTCTCAGTGAATAATGATGATTACAAATGATTGGAACTCCTCTTTATATAGTAGAGGAATTTTAATTATGGTACATTTTTAATTTCAGAAGGGAATCGTATAAATAACTAATTAACCGCTTCTGGATTGATTCGTTCTGAGTTCCACACCGCGATCCTTGGCCAATCACGTATATTTCGCTCTTTCCGTTACTGAGCTATCCCGATGTTACTCGAAGTCTGTCTCTCTTGGATTTGATTGACACTGACCTCAATCTCGAGAGAGACTCCAATCTCGAACTTGACATCTCAGCTCTTCGATGCAATATCTTAATCTCAATCAAATAATAAAATCGGGTATCTCCGATTTCTACCGTATACAAATACTCCCCTCTTTTCTTGGAATATAATGATAAGAAACGAACTGAGCCTTTGATTTTTCTGAGGCCTCGATAAAAAATGATGTCATCTTTGTGACGTAAGTGATGGAAGTGACCGAAACGTCCCGTCGGTGCAGTTCCCCAAATCATAATGAGTGCCAGTCGGCGGTCGGTCACTAGTGCCATTGAACCGTCACCATAAATCCATAAATAGGGCTTCTTTCATCGAATCAAACTTTACTTTCATCTTCATCCGCTCTTTTGAGATTTCATCTTTCTCAAGCTCTTCTTTCTCAAGTTCTTCTCTCTCGTTACTCCTTAGGTCATCATCGCTAGTTTTGAACCACCAAAACTTACTACTTTCTTCTTTCTTCATCTTGTATAATGGTGAAAACATCCAAAACTGTTCCTCAAAAGGAAAAAAATCTTCCTCTTCTTCTTCACAACCGACCAGTGATAAAAAGCCGGCGGAACGGCTCCCTGAGGAGTTAATTTCCGGCCCGTGCACACTTAATCCGACTTTAAAACCAAGAATCCTCCATCGGTCACTGGTCGATGTGAGCACGTATCAAGGAATATTTGCTCGATAACCGTGGGTTACCTCGAAAGATAAGGAGGGATTGTAACTGGGGGGACAAAATGGTAGAAATCCCATCCCTTGAAGAGAGCATCTCTACCCACGTGAAAGAGTTTCTAAGTATTTACACTTATCCTTTCACGTTGGGTCCCCTCGATCCAGTCATCATTGACTTCTACCGTCAATATCAGTTGACTCTAGGCCAAATACATCCTTTCTTTTGGTGTATTATGATCATGCTTCGATTCTTCACCAACAAAGCTGAGGGGTTGTCGTTCACTCTCAACCACCTTATCCGACTATACTGTCCCCGTATCTTTAGGGGATTAATCAAGATACAATGTCGAGCGACCAAGTCTTTGTTCTCGAGCATCGACGAGGACAAATATCGAGGGTGGATGGGCCGGTTCGTCCGGTGAGGACCTATGATCTCATCCCGAAGGAGAAAATGCTATTTCCTGAGAAATAAAATTCGTAGCGTAAGTATCACTTTACTCGTAGGTTTTCATATTGTGTTTTATATTCTGCTTCATCTAATAACTTCTTTCATTATGCAGCGGCTTCCTGGGTGCCTCGAGTGGTCCCTGACCTCGAGAACTAGGTCTGGAAGCTGACTTCGACTTCTTCCCATGCCGAGCGCTGTTAGCGCGACCTGGCAAAGGGTCGATGGGAAGCAAAGAACCATGGTAAGTTTCTCTTTTTTCATACCTGACGCATTAACTAAACTCCTTTTTATTCACTTAGTCCTTTCTTGTGCAGGCTTGAACAAGGTGAAGTTTTAAGGCCCCCTAACAGTGAGGAAGAGGCTATGGCCCCGACTCCGAGGCCGGGAAAGGACAATAAGAGAAAGAGGGTCTCGACATCCGAGGACCCTAAACCCAAAAAGAAGGCAGCTCGAAAACCCAAGGGGGAAGTCGTTCCTCTAACTATGGAATCAGTCCAAAAGTTAAGAGAAGAAGAAGATAATGAAGGCGGTGACTCGGCGTTGGTGTCCCGAGTGAGAAAGACTGCCGAGACCACCAAGGCTTCTAAACCGATGGCGGTTGACGAGGTCCTACCTCGTGATGAGGAGGTTTCGAAGAAAGATTCGGGAAAATTCCCCGAATCACTTGAGGTCGAGGTTGTCCCTCGTCAAACAACAAACATACCTGAGGGGGATGGTCTCAAGACCCCAAGAGTTGAATAGAGCGCCCCGAGCGATTCGCTTGGGGCAGTGACAGTAGGTCACTCACCATCCCTGCCTGCCTTTTCCGAGGAGGCCATAAGGGATGCACAAGCCATAAAGACTCCCGAAATAGGCGGAGTCCCCTGTACGGAGGATCCTTCTCGGGATTGCTTTAGCGGGGTCGAGGATGACTCTGATATCAATGACGCATCTACCCTCTTCTAAGAGGCCCAACGTCTTTTGAGCTGAGTAAGTATGAATTTCGTTGGTACAACTCTCTTTCATTTTTCCTTTTCTCCGTCTAACTTCTTGCTTTTTTCATACATGTTTTTTCTAGGTCCCGGGCCGAATTGAATCAATGCGAGGCTGATCTCCAAAGGCTTTCAGAGGAGAGGAATACTCTCAAGCTTCTCTGCGGGCAGAAGGACGGGGAGATTAGGGACCTCCGAGCTGATTTGGATAAAGCTCGCAAGGAGGAAGCCGAGCTGAACGAGCAGGTAACGATTCTCTTGAAAAAATACGGGCTCGATCCAAGGGTGGAAGCTAAGATGGGAGTGAGTGTATAAGTGATATAGAAGGTTCGAGTGTTTCTAATTGCACTTCTAAACATTGGTTGGTGTTGAACTATGCTTAGTGTATTCTATTGTTTGTAAGCTAATTAATGACTAACTTTATTTTGTTTTTGTTGTTGTTTTCTAATATTGATAAAGGCACTAGGGTCGTGTCTATTGCCTAGGTGGATACACAAAGGGATTCAATTCTGAGGTCAGGGAATTTGCTAGGGATATAGCTATAACCAAAGCACGCAGGTGCTCACTCTATACTTCTCGGTAGTTTGAGTGATTATACACTAATTGCCTCTCTTGAGTCCAATTGGGTGCCCAATAATCAAGCAATATAGGCTCAGGTAGGGTGTTACTCTCTCGAGATTTAACCCGTTAACTAGGGCTCAAGTAGGATTTTACCATTTCTGGGCTTAACCCCTTTGATTGGTACTACCAATCTCATGATAATGCCCTAATTTCCTATTAGGCTAATTTCTAGACTCAAGTCTTCTTTCTCAAGAAAGACCCAAGTCATGAAAAGGTTAATTAGTGTTTGCAACCATTAATTATAGCAATAAAAACCTTGAAATAGCCTAAATAGCCAACACCATTAATTTCTCAACCTTAATTTCAAAACCCCATTACATACCCACACTAGGGTTGAGCCACAACCCTAGCTAATGGGTCTAGCTACTCATAATCAAAGATGAGAACAATGATAGAGAAGAAGAATAACCCATTTAATTGATTCCTAACAATGAAATTGAAGTTTTCAATGTTAAAAATGCAAGAATAAAGCTAAAGAAATAAAAATCCTAAAATATTCACGAGCTCTCTACTCTGAAAAATAGCTGATATGTTCCAGCTCTCTAAAGAAATTACAAAATAGTCTATTTATAGTCTGCCAAATTTTCAGACAAAAATACTCCTGCAGTACCACCGCGGACCGCGAAAACACAACTGCGGTCCGCGAAAACATTGGGACCTCAATGGATTGCCACCGCGGTCCGTGAAACTTTGACTGCGGCTGCGGTGGATGATGGTCTTATTTTTTAGCTCACTGGAAAGGCACCGCGGTCTGCAAAACCACAACTGCGGTCGTGGTGGATGATGATCTTAATTTCTGAGCTCACTGGAAAGATATTGCGGTCCGCGAAACCACGACCGCGGCCGCGGCCGCGGTGGCCTTGTTGTCATGAGCAACCTTGTTAGTTTTGATCCCTGTGCCGGATTCACTCCTATTTTGAGCATATTTTAGACTGAATGCCTTCATTTCTGGTTCAATCCTGCAACAAGTACAGCGTATAAGCTTTCGGGGCTATTTTGTGTAAAATTGTATCCAAAATTCACGTATAAGGGAACGGAAAACGAGGCAAAAAGCCAAGTTATCAACTCCCCCAAACTTAAGCTCTTGCTTGTCCTCAAGCAAAACAAAATAAGCCCCACCCCTATGTGATATTTCATAAAAATTTGGTCTTACTAATGGTGACGTCAACTAGCATCAATTGAAACTAACCATAGCCCCTAATGCGAATGAATCATTGACAATGATTGAACTTTTCAAAACCATAGTTTCCAGTGTGATACAAGAGCTTCAAGGGTTGGTCCAACTCATCAGTGAACTTCTAACTATTACCTCGGTCAGTGTGGATCCCAGACTCTTATTCCGTAACTTTCCCTAAGCATCTCACCTTTCAGAATAATTACACTCAGAATGAGGAATATTGCATAAACATATTTAGAAGATCGAGCTATCCCGAAAGGAGGTCGATCAAACAAAAGTTGGCTGCTACAAGTGGAAGGAAGGCATGGACCGCCTGCTGCGGAGAAAGAGACTGCCCTGGCTCAATTTTCATCGGCCGAAGTCCAAGTTCGGAATGCGAGGAAAAAGTGCTCGGTTTAGGCCAATAGGATTGAGGATCTCGAGGCTGAACTTACAAAGGCCCAAGCTAAGGCCGAAAAGGCAAAGGCTGATACTGATAAGTCGGTGGCCATATATCTGGCTGATGCCGAGGCTGATCAAGCACAACTGAGAGAGGCCGTGATCGAGCGCAATGGACTTCCAAGCTTGACAAATACCAATCCCGGAGAGAGACCCTCGAGGAGGTTCATGCCCGAGGCTTCGACCTTTCTGAGGAGATAGCTCAGGCAAAGATGCATGAAGCTGATGCCAGTCTACTGGCCTCTTCCGATGACGATGGCGATGACGATGACGATGATGAAGGCAGCAAGATCGGGTCCGATAATAATGAGGGTTCCCGAAAATCAAGCTGCCCCCGAGGAGGGGTTACCCCCGAACATAGTTAGGGCACTTGTAATTTTTCTTTTTTTTTTCTTTGTGTAGGATCCTTGTCGGTCTTTTGTAAATACTTTTGTTCAAATATATATAAGAATATTTCTTTGTTTTTTTGAATTCCTTATTCAATTTTTTGCCTTGTGATAATTTCAAATTCGCTTTGTGCCTTGTAAAATTTTAACATACTTTATGCCTTGTGAATAATATGTTTAAGGCTTCGATTTTGGGTAACTTGGCCGAAGCCAAACTAATACTGCTTTTGTAGTCGAGAGAGTTTTTACTCGAACTCAAAGTAATATAATCCTTAGGTTTGAATTGAATGAGAAACGGATTCTCGAACTGTAGTCGAGTGAGTTCTTACTCGAACTCGAAGTAGTAAAACCCTTAGGTTTGAATTGAGTGAGAGTGGATTCTTGAACTCAAAAATGTAATGGCCCTTAGGCTCTTTTAATCGGGCCGATATGGCCTCAGAAGAATGTCCTTTTCCCCCTCTTCGTCTTACAGATTCTTATATATAAGAATTTCGTTATGCCTTAGCATGAATTTTTTTACCCATTGGGTTTTTTGAGGGTTTAATATTGATCGAAACCCTTTACTTTTTATGTCTTACCACAAATTTGTATTTAAACAATTCGATACCTCTTAAGGTTTTTCGAGGCCTGATATTATCGAAGCCCTTTGATTATTTTGCCGAGGGTATCCTTTTTAACTAGTTTTCAAAAGAAATCGAAAGCCCGTTTTTATTGCAAAATTCGGACGTCTCCGAGCCGCGTTAGTTTAGACGTAGCCTTTGGGTATGCCTCTTGGGCTTATTTCCCCAATAACACTTTGAACTTGTTCTAAGTGTTAGATCCCGATAGGGTGGCCTTGGCCTATAAAATCGAGGGTTGCCTTTTTGAGGTCTTATGATCTCAAAATTTGACGGTTCAAACATGCCAGTTTTTTTATGGCAGTCCCCGAGTATGGGGTTAATTGTTCGAAGTGTAGTTGTACTTGTCCCTTGAGCCAGTTTTCACAAGAAATCATAAGTACAGAACTTGTAAAGTAGAAATTTCATTAAGGCATGACAAATTTGGTAAGGAAAAGTACTTCTTTCAATAATTCATACATGCATACATGTTTTGCCACTAGGGTTCGAGTAACCTATACGGGCACGATTTATTTGACCATTTGGCCCTTTACAAAAAGCTTTCCTATCGAGACCTTGTCAACACGAGGTATTTTTCTTGGAAACATAACATCCGAGGGTGATGCCCCCCCAGTATTCGAGGTTGATAAAAATCTCAGGATACTCTAAGTTAGCACGAACGACGGTTGCCTAGTTAAAAACCTTGCCGGAAAAACCCATTTGGGATAAAAACCGGTCGAAGGGAAAAAGAGTGCAACGCGTGCTTTATGATCTAATATCTTCCTGCTTGAGGAGAACATCGATGCCTTCACTTGAACACATGAAATTAAGTAAGTGTAAAACATAAATGAAAAGGGAGAAGGTCATACCTCAGCCATAGTATCGTTTGAGGTGTGATATGTTCCAATTATTTTGTAGTTGATCGCTGTTCATCGTTCCAAGCTTGTAGGATCCCTTTCCGATGATGTCGAGGACCTGGTACGGTCCTTCCCAATTTGGGCCGAGTTTTTCTTCGTTTGGGTCTCGAGTATTGAGGGTGACTTTACTTAGAACTAAGTCACTGGTTCTGAAGTGGCGAAGGTTTGTCCTTCGATTATAATATCTTTCGATGCGTTATTTTTGTGCGGCCATTCGAACGAGGGCGGATTTTCTTTTTTCATCTAGTAGTTCTAGGCTAGTATTCATAGCCTCATGATTTGACTCTTCCGTTCTGTATCAAAATCTGGCGCTGGGTTCTCCGATTTCGACTAGGATCAAGGCTTCGGCGCCATATACTAAGTAAAACGGTGTTGCCCTCGTACTGGATTTTGTTGTTGTTCGATATGCCTAAAGGACTTCAGGTAGAATTCCTCTCCATTTCCCTTGGCGTCGTTCAGTTTTTTCTTCAGATTCAGGATGGTGGTTTTGTTTGTCGATTCGGCCGTTTCCACTAGGATGATACGGTGTCGATAAGATCCTATTTATTTTGTGATCTTCGAGAAACTTTGTTATTTTGCTGCCGATGAACTGTTTTCCATTGTCGCGTACAATCTCGGCAGGTATCCCGAACCGACATATGATGTGATCCCAGATGAAGTCTATAACTTCCTTTTCTCTCACTTTTTCGAATGCATGTTCTTCAACCCACTTAGAGAAATAGTCATTCATATACAAAATGAATTTAACTTTACCTGGGGCCGATGTTAGAGGGCCGACGATGTCCATCCCCCATTTTATGAACGGAAATGAAGATAAGATTGACTGAAGTTGCTCTCCGGGTTGGTGGATCATCGGTGCATACCTTTGGCACTTAAAACATTTTCAAATGAATTCTTTAATGTCTTTCTCCATATTGACCCAATAGTATCCTACTCTGATGACTTTGTGAACCAGTGATTCAGCACCGGAGTGTTTACCGCATGTACCCTCGTGAACTTTTCGTAGGAAATAATCAGTGTCCCCTGTCCCAAGCATACTGCCAATGGTCCATCGAACGTCCTCCTGTATAATGTTCCATCTTCTGCCAAAGTGAATCGGGCAACTTTTGTTCGTAGAGTCCTTGACTCCTTAGGGTTCGATGGGAACTTTCAATTTTTCAAATATTCAATATATTTATTCCTCCAATCCCAGGTCAAGTTTGTGGAGTTTATTTCGGCGTGACCTTATTTGATCACTAACTTCGGGAGTTGTACGACAGTCCTCGAGCTGATTTCGTCGTCTTTGACTGATGATCCCAGATTCGCAAGGGCATCGGCCTCGCTGTTTTTCTCTCGAGGCACATGCTTCAAAGTCCATTCTTTAAAACGATGTAATATTACCTGTAATTTATTTAAATACTTTTGCATTCGATCCCCTCGAACCTTGAAGGTTCTGTTGACTTGGTTTACTACCAGTAAAGAGTCGCATTTGGCCTCGATGACTTTCGCTCCCAAGCTTTTGGCCAGTTCGAGACCTGCAATAATGGCCTCGTACACGGCCTCATTGTTAGTCAATTTAGCAGTTTTGATAGATTGGCTAATTGTATTGCCCGTGGGCGGCTTCAGAACGATGCCTAGCCCAGACTCTTTCACATTCGAAGCACCGTCTGTAAAAAGGGTCCACACCCCCGATGATGTACTCGACTTTATCAAAAGTTCTTTTTCAACTTCGGGTACGAGGGCTAGCGTAAAGTCGGCCGCGAAGTCTGCTAAAATTTATGATTTGATGATTGTTCGGGGTAGATACTCGATATCATACCCACTAAGTTCGACGGCCCATTTGGACAATCGAGCCGATAACTCGGGCTTATGTAAATATTACGAAGAGGGTAAGTGGTTATCACACATAGTGGGTGACATTGAAAATACGGTTTTAATTTCCTAGAGGCACTTATTAGTGCAAGTGTTAATTTTTCTAAGTGCGGATACCGGGTTTCGGCCTTGCCTAAGGTTCGACTAACATAATAAAAGGGAAATTATGTACCTTTCTCTTCTCGGACTAGGACAACACTTACCGCGACTTCCGAGACCGCTAAGTATAAGTAGAGCTTTTCATCTGCCTTTGGAGTATGCAGCAATAGTGGACTCGAGAGGTATCGTTTTAATTCCTCTAATTCCTGTTGGCACTCCGGGGTCCAGGCGAAATTGTTCTTCTTTTTGAGTAGTGAGAAGAACCTATGACTCCGATCTGACGATCTTTAGATGAATCGACCTAAGGTGGCTATCCGCCCTGTCAGCCTTTGTACGGCTTTAATGTTGTCCACGACTGTGATGTCTTTGATAGCTTTGATTTTATCGGGGTTGATATCAATTCCCCGATGTGACACCATAAACCCGAGGAGCTTTCCCGAACCGACCCCGAAAACACATTTCTCGGGGTTGCGCTTCATGTTGTATTTTATCAGTATCTTGAATGTTTCCTGCAAATGTATCAAATGGTCCTATGTGTGCAGGGGCTTAACTAGCATATCATCAATATATACTTCCATTGACTTACCTATTTGTTCTTTGAACATTTTATTTACTAGGCGTTAGTAGGTAGCACCAGCTTTTTTAGCCCCGAAGGCATTACATTATAGCAATATGTGCCATACTTAGTGATGAATGAAGTTTTTTCCTGATCCTACGGGTTTGAATTTGATTGTACCCGGAGTAGGCGTCGAGAAAACTAAAGGTCTCGTGGCCGGCCATGACATCGTTTATGCGATCGATGTTAGGCAGAGGAAAAGAGTCTTTGGGGCATGTCTTGTTTAAATCTTTATAATCTACACACATCCTAAGTTTGTTCCCTTTTTTTTGGGACTACGACCACATTTTCTAACCATTTCGGATATTTTACTTCCCGAATGGATCCTATTTTGAGAAGTTTAGTTACCTCGTCCTTGATGAATGCATGTTTTACCTCAGACTGGGGCCTTCTCTTTTGTTTCACTGGCCTGAACTTCGGGTCCAGACTCGATCTATGTGTTGTTATCGGTGGGATCCTTGTCATGTCTAAGTGGGACCAAGCAAAATAATCCTTGTTATCAATAAGAAATTTAATGAGTTTCTTCCTGATTTCGGGGGTTAACCCCGTACCTAGGTATACCTTTCGTTCGGGCAGGTACTCAATTAATATAACCTGTTCCAGCTCTTCGACTGTTGATTTGGTGGCGTCAAAATCTTCGAGAATAATGAAGGATAGAGGGATCCAACAATCGTCGTCCTCTTCTTCCACTCCCTGCTTCTCCAATTCAGTCGAGGCTAGTGGCTGTGGTTGCTATTTGGCTCCATGTTTTCCTTTGACGTTGAAAGTGCTGATATTGGTACTATCTCATCGATCGCGAACATTTCCTTTGCAGCATGCTACTCCCCAAATACTGTTTTCACCCTGTTCGATGTCGGGAATTTCATCATTTGGCGGAGAGTCGAAGGGACTGCCCTCATATTGTGAATTTAGGGCCTTTCGAGTAGGGCGTTGTACCTCATGTCGCCTTCGACTACGTGGAACTTTGTTTCTTGCATAGTTCCAACCACGTTCACCGGTAAAAAAGATCTCTCATTTAGTTGTTTTGTTGGCCATATTGAAACCATTCAGGACACGAGTTGCGGGCATGATTTGATCTTGTAGGTCGAGCTGCTCCATGACCCTTGATCGGATGATATTTGTCGAGCTACCTAGATCCACTAAAACACGCTTAAATTGAACTTTATTCATAAAGATAGAAATTACCAAAGCGTCGTTATGGGGTTGAGAATTTCCTTCTGCTTCCTCATTGTTGAATGATACGGTGCCTTCTGGCACATAATCTCAGGTTCATTTTTCCCTTGTAATTGATACTTTAGTGCGTTTGAATACGGGCCCTTGTGGAATATCGACCACGCCGACGATCATATGGATCACGTGTTGTGGCTCTTCCTGTTCATTTTTCCAGTTGACGTCCCTTTCTCTGAAATGATTCTTGGCTCGATCACTTAAGAACTCTCGAAGGTGACACTCGGCGAATAGACGTGCTACCTCCTCTCTCAGTTTCCTACAATTCTCGGTTCTGTGGCCATGTGTGCGGTGATATTTGCACTTCATATTGGGATTTCTTTTAGGAAGGATCGGTCTGTATGAGTCTGGGCCACCTAGTACCTTTGATTCTTCCAATTGCCGATACAATACCTGATGCGTCAACATTAAAGTTATAATATGATAATCGAGGTGACTATGTAGGATCGACGTGTTTATCAAAACCACTTTTGCTCATAAGTCCCCGAGAACTCTGTCCTCGATCACTTCTTCGATCGTTTCGGGTGGAATTGCGTCCAGGATCGCTGTTCCTACTATCTGCATTGTATGGTTGATATCGGTCTTTGTTTGACCGAGGTTCCTTGTCGATATCTCTATGATTTCTGGTTGCGGACTTGTTCGGATATACGAAACAGGAAGAAGTTCCTAATTGGTCATCTTTGAATCTGATCTTTGATCGGTACCGATTATGTACATCGGCCCAATGTCACCGCCGGATACTCGATCAAGTTTTGCTTCAGTTGGCGTGATGCTATCGAACTTCGTTCATTCAATCCCTGAGTGAAAGCTTGAACAACCCAATCATCTGTGACTGGTGGCAACTCCATGCGTTCCATTTGGAACCGAGATAAGAACTCCCTAAGCATTTTGTTATCGTTCTGTTTTACTTTGAATAGGTCCGATTTCCTTGTCGCAACCTTTATGGCCCCGACATGTGCCTTTACGAAAGAATCCGCAAGCATGGTGAATGAGTTAATGGAATTTGGCGGTAGATTATGGTACCAAATCATTGCCCCCTTTGATAGAGTGTCTCCGAACTTCTTTATTAAAATTGAATCGATCTCATCATCTTCCAAACCGCTACCTTTGATGGTGCACGTGTACGGGGTGACATGCTCGTTGTGATCGACTGTCCCATTGTACTTTGGGATTTCTTGCATACGGAATTTTTTGGGAATAGGCTTTGGATCCGCATTTGAGGGGAACGACTTCTGTACGAATTTCTTTGAATCCATTCCTTTCAAAATCGGAGGTGCCTCCGGAATCTGATCAACCCGGGAATTGTACGTTTCCACTTTCTTATCATTTGCTTCAATTTTCTTCTCTCCCGATTCGATTCGTTTGGTGAGCTCCTCGAGCATCTTCATTATCGCAGGGTCAGTCCTCGATTCATTAGTATTCGACCTTTTTTGGTATTGGCTCGGTCTGGCGGACAATTTCCGGTTCAACCGGCGTTCGATGCTGATTCTGTAGCTGTGCAATAGCGGCTTGCTGAGCCTGTAGCATCTCAAATATCACTTGGAGACTAACTCCTCCATCTCCTCCGCCCTGTGTACCTCGAACGTCAGACCGACCTTCTCTGCGTACACTCCCTTCGGGGTCTGCATCCAGATTCGCATTTAGAGCAATATGCAAACTGATGTCGACTATATTGCCAATCGGTGCTCCCTCGAGATCAGTTGGTGGTATCTCGACCCTTAGAGAAACTAAATTGTCGTTTTTCCCGTTAAATCCGAGGTCTGTGAGTTTGATATATTTTATCCCGAAAAAAAAATGTTTGACAAGAACAAGCGTAAAGTAGTGCGTGTTATCATAATCAGTATTGAATAATCACTATTATCCTTAGCCCCATAGTGGGCGCCAAACTGTTTACCCTAAAATTTGGATAACAATTAAACTTATATTGTGGTTTTAAGGATATGCGATTTCACCCGATACCAATTGATAAATGAGAAAGGAAATGACAGAATTGAACTATAAGATAAATCAAACCAGTGTGCGAGCTGTACCTCGACCTCGAATTAAAGCACTCTCGAGGTGATAATAGTATAAGAACAATAAAGATGAAGTAATTCTGATGAACAACAAGCAAGGAAGAAAGAATTGTATAGCATTTATCAGTGAATAATGATGATTACAAATGATTGGAACTCCTCTTTATATAGTAGAGGAATCCTAATTATGGTACAACACGTATATCTCGCTCTTTCCATTACTGAGCTATCCCGACGTTACTCGAAGTCTGTCTTCCTTGGCGTTGGTTGATATTGACCTCGATCTCGAGAGAGACTCCGATCTCGAACTTGACGTCTCAGCTCTTCGATGTAATATCCTAGTCTCGATCAAATAGTGAAATCGGGATAGCTCCAATTTCTACCGTACACAGTTATCTCCTTGTTTACGCTAATTTTAGTTTAGTTTTTCATGTTTTGTTGTTAACTTTGTAAATTAAAGAAGAAAAGATAAGTGAATCTCGCAGTGTTTCAAAATTTGTTCACGTTATTCAAGACCACTGAAATCGTAATACAATATCTGTAATGCCTCTCGTTCATTAACTGGCTGTAGAAGATTTTAATTTTGGAATAGTTTTATCTTAAAATCAGTAAATAGAAAGACTCAATATATATGGCTCAACACAGTTATCACTCCTACATTATTAGAGGTTTCAGGTTTGAATTATGTAAATACAAAAAATTATGGTAAAGATATTCCTCTTTAATGAATCTTATGCAACGGGGTATCCAAATTAGTAGAAAAAAACTAAGGTGACAACGCCTTCCTCTAAACACTAGCAATCAAGGATTCCATTTACATAGGGCTAAAGAGAGAGCTAAAACAAGGTATTTAATGTATAATTCTACGTAATTTCGAATGTTATCAGTTCTGGTACATAGACCAAATAATACAATGCAGGCTCTTCCAGCAAGATACTACAAGAAAATTAAAAGGGTAGTGAAATCGGAGTTGACAGGAGCCAAAGATTTAATACAAAATACAAAGAAGAAATTTTGAAATTGTGTACAACTTTCTTCGACAACTTTGCCTCCATTTGAAAACGTATATTTTTCAAAATATGTTACTTTCTTCACTCTCTATTGAATGTGATGTTTCACTTGAAAACAAAATTGAGCCACGTTGATAAATATCAGATATTTTTCTTAAAATATAAAAAAAGGTGTCATTATACTTCTCTTAGTTAATTAAGTTTCATTTCAGAAAACAAAACTTAATATGTCACCACAAAAAATAAATTAAGTTCAATATTAATTAATATGCAGAACAAATTAGTCGCTCTTCCCAATTCAAATTAACGACTAACACAAGATTCAAAGTACTCAAGACCATTAAAATTATTAGGCATAAAATATATTGATGTCTAATGAACTCCATACATAATCAAATAACAGAACGAAAAATAAGACGAATAGAGAGTAAATATAAAATATTGTGACCAACATTACATAAAATGTTTGGAAAAAAAGGAGTAGAATCAAGTGGGAAATCTACAATCTCCATTACTCTCATGTATTTACCTTCCGCATAATGACACAAAATGACTACGACACCATTCCACACGCAACGTCCCTCCCCTCTTTTGAAAGAACACAAACACTTATTACCATACCAAACCCCTCAACGTCGACTTAGACACCGTTTGTCCATAATATTTTTTTTTTCCAAGAAATTTTTTTGGAAAATAAAGTTTTCAAAAATCAAAAATTTCAATTTTTTTTCTTCACTCACAAATCTGCTATATTTTTTCCAAGTTAAATGCATGTCCAAACATAATTTTAAATTCGAATATCATTTTTTAACTTAACTCTAAATATTTTTTTTCAAAAATTATACAATTTTTATGTCCAAATACCCACTCAAGTGCATGACGGAGCTAGATATTTTAATATGTGTTCGGACGAATTAGGTAGTTTTAATTTAAATTTTATATTTATTTTTAAAAGAATATATATAATTATAAATTCAATAACTAAAATATGATATATATATCATGTGAAAGTTCAGAATCCGTAAACTTAAAATTCATTACGCTAGGTGGAGTCACTCCAAGTTCTTTACCCATCCTCTGAATGTGCGTTTCTTGCAGGCCGATATTGATTCACTTGTCCCTTGCTTTTTTGCATAATATTAGTGTATGTACTTTGTCCCAACATTTTACTGCTCCTTCGTACTGAGAAATCATGGTAGAATTTGAAATACAATTGTCAAAATATTTCTATGCGGTTGGAAAGTATTTGAGTTGAAGTTACAAAAATAACATCTCAAATTAAAACAACATCTGATGTTCAAATTGAGAAAAAGTTTGTAAAAATTGAAGATTTTAAAGAATTCGTTTTATAGGTACAATTAAATCATTATTTTGATTTCTCACTTGCCACCCAAACCTCATGATCAAACTACTATTGCTGAAATAATTATTTTAGTATTTGGCCAAATGAACACATAGATTAATTTTTAAGAAAAAGGATATTAACTTCCTTATTAAAAAAATTCCTTATTAAAAGTATAAGAAACATGTTATTGATGAGATTTAAACTCTCCACTTCAATGGTAAATATAAGAAGCTTTTCAAGGAAGCTTGCCCTTAATTAAACTTAAAGACTAGTATTCAAAATTGCAATAAAGACAAAAAATATTATCTCTTTCCGTTTTCATTTAGATAATGTAATTTAACTTGGTACAAAATTTAAGAAAAGAAGAATTTTGAAATATATGGTCCTAAAAGTTTAAGGGGCAAAAACTTTATGACGCGATAATATTTGTGTGGCTATAAAAACTTTTCATTAAGGGTAAAATAAAAAGTTTAAAGTTAAATTATTTCTAAATATAGAAATGTGTCATTCTTTATTGAACGGGTTAATAAGGAAAGTGTGTCATCTAAATTGAAACGAATGGAGTAGATATTTTATTTATCCACCTAAACTAAGAATAATCAAAATTAGGCACAAGTTGACTAGAACACTAAGGGGTCGTTTGGTAGGACTGTATAAGGATAGTGTTGAATAAGGTATATAGTAATGTAGGGATTAGTAATGCATGTGTTAGTAATCCAGACATTAATTATGCAGAGATTATTTCTTATCCACTGTTTGGTGTGGTGTATTAAAAAATATGAAAAGTGATCAAAACTACCCTCAGACTATTCAATTTGGTACAAATATGCCCATGTCTATCGATTGAGCCAAAAATGCCCCTAACGTTATCTTTCTGGCTCACTTATGTCCCTGCGACTAACGGTCAATGCCAAATAATGAGAGTTTATTTAAATTATACATGACAATTTTTTATTGGTTCAATTTTAAAATGTGACCCCAATTAAATAAACCCACCCTTAACCCTTTTTTTTACCCAACCCCAAAGTCTGACCCACCTAAAAAAAATAGCCAAACTCTTGATTGTTTAAAAATTAACTTCTCGATCTTGTTAACTCTACCATCACCATAGTTGCCACAACCGCTTTTCCTCCATAATACCACACTGCCTCCATGATTCTCATGTTTGTTCCATTCCTCCATTTTAACGAGAATATTATGCTAATCGAAATGATCTGATTAGAAAAACTATAATTTTTTTCGATTTGATGTCCTTTCATTGTTGGAAAATTAGGATTTTATTCAAGGAGTAGTACCTAATTCATAAAACTTTTATTTTTTCACGATAATTACCATTGGGGTCTAACAATTTATTAAGAGTATGCAAAATTTACAAAAATTATGAAGAAAAAACAGGATTCTAGAATTTAAAGCCCATGAATTTATAATGAGTTCTTTGATTAGTTTATGCGATGAGAAAGAAAAAAAGTTTATCATTGTAAGTGATATTTGAATGCGAAAATTAAGGTTTTATGACAAATTTTTTTGAAAAATGACTGCACTAATGATAAATGTAAAACGAAGAAGATGATGAATATATTAAAAAGAACTAAAAATACGGTGGCAGCGTATTTGCGATGGAGGAAAGGAGGTGGTGGCAGGCTACCAATTATGTTGGTGATAGAATTGGAAAGATGGAGAAGTTAACTTTTTTGACAATCAAAAGTTTGGCCATTTTGTTAAGGTGGGTCGGATTTTTGGGTGGGTAAAAAAGTGGGTAAATGGTGAGTTTATTTAATTGGGGTCATAGTTTAAAATTGGACCAATAAAAAGTTGGCACGTGTAATTTTAGTAAACTTTTTTTTATTTGGCATTGACCATTAGTCATAGGGGCATAAGTAAGCCACAAAAATAAGGGTGGACATTTATGGCTCAATAGGTGGATGAAAGACATATTTGTACAAAATCAAATAGTTTGAGGGCAATTTTGGCCCTTAGCCGTTAATATTAAAACATATTGTATAATTTTTAAGAAAATTAGTTGTTTACAAAACTCCACTCCTTATTCTTTAGCTTTTAAGGACTTTAAGGATAACTTTATCTTGTTAATAACCTTGTATTGCCTATATTATATTTTGTCATTTATTAGTTATACATGAGATAATACTAAATAGATTGAATAATTAATACTAGCATTAAGAATATATAAGTTAAAAACACATACCAAATAAAGAATAAGTAAAAGCAAAAGTAAAAGCTAAATCATGCATTATTTTCTCAAACGCAACCAAACGATTCCTAAGTCCTTTGTTTTTTTTCTTCTTAAAATGACCACAAAATTTGTAGGCGTATGGACATAAGAATTGTAAAATTCCAAAAAAAATCTTCCGCAGTTAGTTAGTGTTTCAATTCAAACAGAAGGCTGGATGGAAATTACATGCTAACACTTGGGTTTTATATATGGCCCGTCTTTTGATGTGCAATCAATTAAAGTGATGGTAGTATATCCCGTAAACCTCTCCTAAATCCTCATTTCCTCCCCAAACCTCCCTTCGGCTTTCCCCACTAGAACCTTCCTCCTCTTCTCCACCCTTTATATATATATATATATATATATACCTCTCTTTTCTTCCTCTTCTCTCTGTGTACATAAAAGATAAGGTATCGAAATAGTGTTTCCGCTGTATATTCATACTCCTCAGATAGTCAGAATACTCTGTTTCTGAACCCTCCGTCTTGCTCTGTTTCCCCAAATGGCTTCTTCCTCTGTTTTCTTCACTTTCTTCTCACTCTTCCTTCTCTCCTCCTACGCAGAAACGTTAGTTTTCCCTTTAACACATTCTTTCTCGAAAACCCAATACAACAGTACTCACCATCTCCTCAAATCCACCTCCGCTCGCTCCGCCACTCGCCTCCACCACCACCACCACCACCACCGTCAAGTCTCCCTCCCTCTCACTCCGGGAAGTGATTACACGCTCTCCTTTTCCCTTGGCTCTCAAACTATTTCCCTCTACATGGATACTGGAAGCGACGTCGTTTGGCTCCCTTGTCACCCTTTTGATTGTATTCTCTGTGAAGGCAAGTATAACCCTTCCACTATTCCTAACCCTGGCCCACTCAACCTCACCTCTGCTGTCCCCGTCACGTGCAAGTCACGCTCCTGCTCCGCCGTCCACTCTTCTATGTCTTCCTCTAACCTCTGCGCTATGGCGAAATGCCCGCTCGAAGACATTGAAATTTCCGATTGTAAATCTTACACGTGTCCTCCTTTTTACTATGCTTATGGCGACGGCAGCTTTGTTGCGAAATTATATAGCGATAAATTATCAGTGCCCACGTCATCGTCGTCGTCGCTAATTTTGCATAATTTTACGTTCGGGTGTGCTCACAGTGCACTTGGTGAACCTATTGGGGTAGCTGGTTTTGGCCGTGGGAAACTTTCTTTACCGGCTCAGCTCGCTATCAACTCACCCGAGATCGGAAATTTTTTCTCTTATTGTTTAGTTTCTCATTCTTTTGATACTACAAAATTTCATAAACCGAGTCCACTTATCCTCGGTCGTTACTCAGTTGACGAAAAAATGAAGCAGATGAAGGATTATGAAATTGGTTATGCTTATACTCCTATGCTCGAAAATCCAAAACACCCGTATTTTTACTGCGTCGGACTTGAAGCAGTGACTATCGGGAAAATGAAGATTCCGGCGCCGGCGAGTTTGCGGCGAGTCGACGGAAGAGGTAACGGGGGAATGGTGGTGGATTCTGGTACGACTTTTACTATGTTGCCGCATGTGTTTTATGAAACAGTGGTAACTGAATTTGATAAACGAGTTGGACCGGTTTATAAACGAGCGAACCCGGTTGAGGAGCGGACCGGGCTTAGCCCGTGTTACTATTTGGATAAGGGTTCTTCAAATGTGCCACAGCTGCTGTTACATTTTGGGGGAAATTCCAGTGTAGTGATGCCTAAGAGGAATTACTTTTATGAATTTTTGGACGGTGAAGATGATGGGAAGTTGAAAAGGAAAGTGGGGTGTGTAATGCTGATGAACGGTGGTGTTGAAGAGGAAAGTGGGCCCGCTGGGTTATTAGGAAATTATCAGCAACAAGGGTTTGAGGTTGTTTATGATTTGGAGAAGAAGAGAATTGGATTTGCCAGGAGGAAGTGCGCATCTTTGTGGGATAATTTGAACCAGCACTAACATGCGCCTTTGCGTAGCTGATCAGATCGACGTTGACTTTGACTTTATGGCGAAGTAGAATTGGGTCGGACTAATTGACCAAGTGAAATGGGCCGGGTAAGAATCCATGGATATTTTGAGAAGAATAAGAAGTGGAATGTGGTTGATATTTTTATATTTTGTCATTGTATAGCTGGAGTTTTGGTACATATTAGACAAAAATAATTTGAAATATAAAGAAGGAGAAATGAGGCAAAATGAATAAATGTGGATGTAAATTTGTGGCATTGGATTTGTTAATTTTTTGTTTTGCAGATTATGTAAATTGGTGCTGAATGTAATTATTGTTGAAGATATTTATGATATTTGCTAGTGTAATTATAAAAAAATATTAGGACATTAAAATTAAAACCAATCAAATGCGCTTGCTGTAAATTTCTTTGAAAGAGTTATATTGGGAAGGAGCCTTTCGTATTCCAATAATTTTGTGAAAGTTTACAATTATTGATACGTCCTCAAACTAAACAGTGGCAGGCTCTCGCTTGTAACAACATTTTTCTTGAAAAATGCTGAGTACAAACTTAGGTACATAGTCACATGATCACAGAAGTCTTAAATTTAATTCAATTCGAAAGTTACGAACATTTCGAAATATAGACTTTATCTCGTAGAGTTAAAGTTTCATTATAGTAAATTTATTGAATTTCGATTCAATACTATCCACAGCACGAAAGGTACAATTTGTAAAGTAATGAATCCAAAGATATTGTGTATCATGCAATTTCATCAAATTTATATTTCGGCGTGACCTATACGTCATCATTTCGAGCCGTGAAAGTAGTCACTAGTACTTACACTAAGGTAAGCTNCGCCCGTAGGGCCCGGCCTGCTTCCCGCCCGAAAGAACCGCTCACTAGCTAGCCGGACTAGTGGGGCCCTATCTGGAGACATACTGAAAACCATGCCTTTCGAACCGAACGCAATGCCCGTCTTCCAAATAAAAAAAAGGGCTCGTTGGGAAGAAAGATTACGTGCGGCCTGTAGAGCACATGTAAGGCACAGTCGGGTTGCTCACGCAGCGGATCTCTCTCTATCTATAGATAGAGAGGTGTGAAAGTAATAGCCTTATGTTATGGCCGCCCCCCGACTTACGGCCTTTACGCTACTACTATTGTGATGTGAGCGGTTCAAATTGGTTGAATCTTTCTCAATCATCCTGGCCGGAACTTGTATGCAGCACGTGCATGCATAAAGGTTTGGAACTCTTTTCTTATCTGAATCTTAAGGACAGGACCCTACCCTATTCTCGAACCCTCTGCCGAGCTATACCCTGCCCGCATTTCCTTGTGTTTTGAAGAGGAAAAAAAATCTCTCTACCTGCTGCCTTACAACTACCCAATTAAGAAATCTCAGATGTACTAGCACTGCATCAAAGATGCAGTCATCGATTCTCCCGAGAGGTCACAATTGCCGCGAGCAAAGATATTAATGACGAGGAAGGCTTTTTTGTTATGATACTAATACTTGCTCTGCTTTCAAATGCCCTTTTTTGGTTTAGAACCCAGCCATATAATCGAAATAGGATTGAGTGGCCTGAACACTACTTCTCTTTCACTGCTCGGGTTATCCTGAATGCGATCCTTTTCAAACCCTGCATAAAGGTGGAGTATTGTATACACCGAATTACTTTTTATTATAGCGTGGGTACTTGTTAAAAATCATAATTTCTCTCGAAGTAGGGATGGCAAGCTGTGCGGGACAGGTTTTCTCTTAACCCGTAAAATTTCAACCCGCCTCTCCTTGCATAGCAGTTGCACCCGCATGCACGCCCACTCCCACCCGTCCTGCGTAACTGTTTTTTTCTTCATTTTGTTAGTTCTAATATTTTTTTTAATCTTTGGCCTAGACTTTTTTTTTACACTTTTAAGATATATACTCATGCTTTTATTAATTCTAAAGATTACAAAAAACTTCCGTTATGGAAAGAAGAAGATAAAGATACTTATGAGGATTAAATTTTGCACATATACAATAAAGTTACTTAACAAAAATCTTTGATAACATAATACCTCTTATTACAACTGTTATGTGACTGAAATAAGCGTTCTCTTTTTATTTTTGCTTTTTACAATACTTTATATTATATCTTTGTGACGCCAAAGTGTAAGAAACAAGATCTGCCGCTAGAGTAGCTCTACCGCTCAGTTAAATTTCGTGTATACCATATATACTATAAGAGTAAGTAAATCATGATCTTAACATATCAAAATCTTGTGTTTCGATTTATCATAGAAAATTTAGTGAAAAATAATGTAAAACGACAAGTACAACAGATATATTAACTTGTTTAAACATAATTTACAACTGCTCGAATACTTATCATTTAAACAATCATGTGTTAGATATATTATTTGATCAATAAAATAGATTTGTAATTAATTAATAATTATGTCATAAAAGAATAAGAACTTGACGTGCAAGCCTTGGGTTCAAAGTTCAAACAATATGAAACTTTATTTTGCTTCAATCATAATTTCATATTTGTCAAAAAAAATTGGCCTCAAACTCAGTGGTAAACTATGTACTAAGCCTGCGGATTTGAGTCGATATTTGAATATTACAGGAGTAAATACTGAACTTTTACATTTACATATAGTACTTGACATTAAATAAAAGGAAAATAAAAAAATATCGGAAAAGTGCATTTCAAGTTAAATGTTGAGAAAGTTTCAATGTTTTCAAACTTCTTAAGTTCGTGTTCATACACAATTCAACTTTCATAATTTTTTAATTCAACTTCACAAATACTTCGTTTTAGTTTATGTAAAATTATTTGATTGAACACAAAAGTTAAAAAAAAGAATTTTTTTTTGAATTTATAGTATAAAATAAGTCACATATATTTTATGTGTGTATAAAATATTATATAAAAATAAATTATTTTCAAATAAGAAAAATAAATATATTTTTTTTTACACGAATTAAAAAATAAATAGGTTCAAATAATTAAAAACGGAAGAAATATTATTTTACCACTTTCATTCCGATATATTGTCCAATAACCAATTTAATTGGAAGGGGAGCCAATGCAGCTATTATGGATGTCAAGAAAGAAACACGTGGCAAGAAAATGACAAAGCACGCCGCCAATGGGATTTCAGGTATTACAGAAATCTGACGTCATATAATAATATAAATAAGAGTCGCTAGTTTCGAAGACAAAAAGGTGGCCCTAAAATTTAAAAACGTGCGTGTCCGCTCATCGCTTAGCTGTCTCCCACTGTGTATTAATTAGACATACGTGTGCACTCATTATTATTTCTCAATCCTTTTCTTTTGTTTTTTTATATGACGTGTCCCTCTCTCTCCAGTTCTCATTACAATTACAAATTGTTTGCATTAACTATTCTCCTTGCTTGACGTACTACTCCAAGTACGGTACCAATGGTTCGGTTCAAACGATTATTTTTTTAATTGTACCATATTAATTTCTTGATTATTTTTCTATATATAATTAAACTTAAATTTTAAATATCATTTTAATTATGTCAGTTTCTTTTTGGTATTGACACAGTTCAGTTAATTTTGTGAATTACGATTTTGAGTTTTAATTATTTGTTGACTTGTAATCGTTTTCACAATTCTAAGGTCCAAGGCAAATTTTAATATATTATTTTTAAACTTAATAAATAAATATATTTTTCATGTGTAAATTTATTCGATGTGGTTCGGTATATTTTGGTTTATTTTTATAAAATAAAAATCTACCCTAATTATCGATATGATTATTAATTTATATAAAAACCTACGATTATTAAAAAGAACTTAAAAATCGATTCGATACGGTACGTTACTGTCAGTAACCGATTCTTAAATGTTCCTGGACACCCCTACTCCTAGGTATAGTTTTTTTCCCCATTTTATATAAGATCCTTTTAAAAGAATGGTATTTTAATACTTAAACACTTCATTTTAAACTTTATATTTACTTTTATAATCATGAAATAGTATGACACGACAAAGTCTTAAGGACATTTTTAGTATATGTGAAACATCTTTTACGTTTGTTTAAATTTCGCATTCAATTAAACATTGGTATGTACAATAAAACAAAACAAATAACAAGCACGTAACTTCTTATCGATAAAACTTCCTATATGATAATCAATTCGATAAAACTTGCAATATAATTAGGTAACCCAAACAACCTCTTATTCCACTTTCAGATTACTTAATTATTAGTTCGAGATTTGGTGAGAGGCAGGGCTAATAATATATTTAATACAAAACTAATTAGAATACGGAGATACTTCTCTGCTACGATTAGTTAATAGTCCATGGCCAACCACTACAAGTATCAATGATTGGCTTTGCTTCAACTCATCACAGCCATTTGAAAAGTTTTTGAAAGAATGCCGCAACATATGTCATTTAGAGCTAAGCTTCCAGTTGTCTTTTTAAAATTTATTTGTTGCTTGTGCTTTTTGGTAGGGAGAAATCTCTTTCTGTAATAGCAACAAAATAGTTGTCACAACAAACTTAAGTGAAACCCTAGTCTTATATGCCACTTGAAAACCATATATATGGCTAAAATATAACCAAGTGGTTCAATCATTTTCTTCCCATTCTTAAGGCCACTTTATTTTTTTCAACTCTTAAAGCCACTTTTATTTTTGTTAAATAAGTCAAAAAGGAAGAAGCTTGAGTGAATCCCCTGAATTAAAGAAAAATGTCTCACATCATATAGCTTTTGTGAATACAAAGTACAGTCAAATCTCTCTATAATAGTCTCGTTTGTTTCGATATTTTTTGACTGTTATAGTGAAATGATGTTATATAAAGAATATATATTATAACATAATGTTAAAGTAGATCCGAAAAAACTTAATTTTTATTATGAATGGTTGTTATATAAGGATATTGTTATAGAAATATCTGACTATAGTTGAATTTTAATGCATTTATTTATTTCGACTCAAATAGTTCCGGCCGCTTTTCACTGGAGCTTCGGAAGCCGACTCCCCTGTCAAGTCTTGTCCACAACGAATTCAATAGCAATGGATCTTGTTAAGTTTTAGAGACCCTTTGTAGTACCAAACACACTATTTATGTCTTTAGATGCAAAAGTTGAATCTTGAATTCCCAACAAGAAATAATTGAAGGTTTCTATGGTTTTAAATTTAATAATGGATCAGACTCAATGCCAGTCTTATACCAACTTGTGGACTTCGACTAGTTAAAGTTTGTCGAAGAACTAAAGACCTGGTCATTATTAAATGGGAAATATACCAATCCCATTGCATATTTTTAATTTAATATACCAATCCCATTGCATATTTTAATGGATTAAAGAACAATTATATATGTACAACAAACTTGTCTTTGTCAAACACAAGATAACAAAAAATGATGGTTATTGCAATGATCGTGATGAATTAAAAGTTATCTAAAAAAGCAAAATACTAACGAGACTTGTGTGTTTGGTACGAACGAAAAATATTTTTCAATTTTTTTATGTTTGGCTGACTTAAATGTTTTAGAAAATATTTTCCTCATGAACTCATTTTTTGTTAATTGGAGAAAAATATTTTCCCTATCAAGAGAATGGAAAACATTTTTCAAAACTACTCCTTCTCAACCTTCCCCGTTCTATTCCGCATTCCCACCAACCCACCCATACACCCCCACCCAACCCCTATCCCACCCCTCCACCCTATCCCACTTTTAATAAAAATATTATTAATAGTATACTTTCTTTGCATGTTATAGATATGTTTTTTTTTTCTTCGTTTCAACAAATAAGTATTTTTTTTTCATGAAGTAAAAAGTATCTTTTTTCATTTCAATAAAATGAGTACTTTATTTCATGTTTTAGAAAGAGTACAAATATTTTCTACTCACCAACCAAATAAGAGAAAATAAGTGATAAAACCATTCATTACATAAAAATATTTTCTAGAAAAATATATCGTAGGGACTTTACAAAGTTATTACGAAATTTGTATTCGCAACAGTAGCAGAAAATTGGCGGCCAAGCTTGTTTATATTCTGTTAAAATTAAAAAGATCACAATAAAGCTTGTTACTAAGAATGTTAAAGCATATAAAAACTGAGAACAAATTAATTAATCTGTTCCTAAATTTTAAAGCATCGAAATTTGGGTGATAATCAAAAATTGATTCCTTAACATTCTAAAAATAATTATGTATAGAAAATAATTGTAAGTTATCGCCAAAAAAAAGAAGAGGTTATTTGATTCTCTAAATAATAATAGTATCATGTAGAAAAAGAAATATTGTATTGATGCGTGAGGAAATTATCTCCTAATATGGGAAAAGAGCTTTGTGAAAAAACAAAAAAGGAGAAAAATTATAACTATCTCGGTGGGCTGAGGTAACGAACGATTTGCATCTATACCCGCTTTTTGGGTTACGTTTTAATTTATATCTGCTTTGCAAAAAAAAATTGCAAGCGTATCCACTTTGCGAGTAAACTTCAGGCATACGGGCTTGAAGTAGCAAAGGCAATCACGCAAACTTCAGCATTCTAGTAGACAGCTGAACTTAAGCATTCTACTAGCTGAAATTTTGTTCTTTTTTTGTTGAACTTCAGCATGTTTTAGCTGAAGTTTTGTCCTGGATTCAATAGTTTTGTCGTAAAACTTTTTCAAAAATTTCAGCAGAAGATGCTGAAGTTATTTAGTTCATTTGTAGAAACTTCAGCACTAAATAAGCTGAAGTTTTGTCCTGGATTCATTAGTTTTGTCATAAAGCTTTTTCAAAAAACTTCGGCAGAAGATGCTGAAGTTATTTAGTTCATTTGTAAAAACTTCATTAGTTTTGTCATAAAACTTTTTCAAAAAACTTTAGCAGAAGATGCTGAAGTTATTTAGTTCATTTGTAAAAATTTCAGCACTAAATAAGTTGAGTTTTGTCCTGGATTCATTAGTTTTGTCATAAAGCTTTTTCAAAAAATTTCAACAGAAGATGCTGAAGTTATTTAATTCATTTGTAAAAACTTTATTAGTTTTGTTGTAAAGCATTTTCAAAAAATTTCAGCAGAAGATGCTGAAGTTATTTAGTTCCTTTGTAAAAATTTTAGCACTAAATAAGCTGAAGTTTTTGTCCTGGATTCATTAGTTTTGTCATAAATATTTTTCAAAAAACTTCAGCAGAAGATGCTGAAGTTATTTAGTTCATTTGTAAAAATTTCAGCACTAAATAAGTTGAAATTTTATTGTCAAGTGCCATATTAATCCAAACTCCTTAAACATACGATTAAACACTGGAAGAAGAAAAGAAGAAGAAAGGAGCGCACAAGTAGCAGGAGGAAGGAGGCGCCTGAAGTTGTAAAAATTAAGGTATAAGTTAAATAATTTTAAAAATATGGGGATAGGTTAAATGGGGGTGACCAAATAGGGCGCCCCATGCAATTTTTACTGAGGTAACTCTGCTTGATTTTGGGGTTTTGAGGTGATCTAATGGTAAAAATAACACGGGTTAGCCAGTTTTTGGACTGGTCATTCAAAAATAGCCAGTGGTTGCCAAGTCATTAAAAAATAGCCACTATTGTGCTGCAACAAAGACCAGTCCAGCATAATATAATGAAATTCGGTGCACCTGTGTATGAACATCCAGCATAATATGCTGGAACTCCAACATGCGGAAAATTCCAGCATAATATACTGGAGATTCAAGCACCTGTGTATGAACTTCCAACATATTATGCCGGACCGATATACTTTACTGGAACTCCTGTATAATATACTAGAGTTCCAGTATACTTATGCTGGAATATACTGGAGTTCCAGTATATTATACTAGAATTCCAGTATAATATGCTAGAGTATTTTCCGGATTTTGAATAGTATTTTCGTGCAAATTTATATTTATATTTAAAATGGCTAAATTTTAATTACTTTTAAAACTGTGACTATCTTTGAATGACCACTTGTATATCTTACTATTTTTGAATTTCTCCCTATCCAATGAGCACGGTCCACTTTAAACACAAAATCGGGCCAAGAATTAAAGTACACAAATAGCCCGTTTTGAGGCTATTGTTTATATTTTGTTATGTTTTACAAATGTAACTATATATGCGTTACACATTGCGAAGAAAGAAAAATAACGCTACCTCTTCAGGACAACTTTAAACCAAATCTGGTCATAGAAATTTTATAGTTTCTCCAAATTTTATAATTACCAAGTTCTAAAGTTCAATTGAACTTTACGGACAACTTTAGATTAAGTTTAGATGAAAGTTTAGTCATAATATTTCTTTTATAGTTCTTCTACAACTTTATTGGATCTAAAGTTGTAAAAAGGAGGCTAAATTTACTTCCGCTTGTGAAAGGGGATTATAATTTGTACTTTTTTTTTCTTCAAAAGAGACAGAATATAAGTGACGATTTTAAAAAGGGGACTCAAATTAAATTTTATGTTATAGTTTTTCACTGAAACGAGATTATAATATGCAAAGAATTCTAAAAGGAGACAAAATTTAAATGGCGATCGCGCTATTAAACTTTTTTGCAAATTGCATGTATAGCTAAAGAAACACAAACAGTTTGCTACATTTCTTTTAGTGTAACACGTTTCAGAATCAAAATATGCATTTCTCTCCTATAGAGAAAAGGTATTTTCTGCTTTTTGTTAACGTCAATGATTTTATTCATTGTTTATCATCATTACTATTCCAACTTCTACCTTTTTGTTGGACTAATACTAAATATTATATACCTTATTTGTTGTACTAATACTAAATAGTACCAAAAAAACAGTTAAGCTATAGCTAGCTGTCAAGAGGTTTCGCGGGGTTTCTTCACAATCAAACATTCGAAAATAGTTTCATTCCACTATTCACAAAAAGCATGGCATATTTGTTGTTCACTATTTCACCCCTTCAATTAGCTCAAATGCACCCAGTTTATCTCTTTCTCTTCATTCCTCAACCCCTTCATTCTTCTCCAAATTTTAGAGGCAAGTTCTCTCTTTTGATTTCTGTTCTCACTTCAATATTCTTGAAATTTTATTATACTTTCCCTGTTTTGACCCTATAGTGTTTTGTCTAATTCACTTCCTAGAGAGAAGAAAAATAATCTGTTTTGTAATTGATATTAATTACTTTGCATTTCCGCTTTGGTTTTATAATCGCGTAATGCTAGTCTCGTATTTCCGCTTCGGTTTCTGATTTGTTTGTGCTTGTCGTTGCAGTTGCTCCTTCCTTTATCTTTCCTGAGCCGAGGGTCTACCGGAAATAGTCTTCCTTTTTAAAATTAGGGGTAAGGTCCGGATACACACTACCTTCTCGGACCCCACTTGTGGGATTACATTGGATTTGTTGTTGTTGTAAATTTTCTTGTTATATTAGGTTTTGATATCAGTGTTCTGAGGGTTCTTTGATTTTGGCCCCTATTGATTTATTCCCTGGGCCTCTAAAGCCTGGCATATTATAAGACGAGTACTGTGCGGAGATGCAATGTTAAGTTGGATGTGCGGTGATATAAGATTGGATAAGATCATACACAATCACATCCGTCAGAAGGTGCAAGTAGCGCATATAGAGGATAAATTTAGAGAATATAGTTTGAGATGGTACGGTCACGTGTTACTTGGGCCTTCAGATGCACCAGTTTTTAAATGTGGAAGCATGACGAATGAAGGTGTTAGAGGAAGAGGTAGGCCGAAAATTACGTTCAAATAAGTTCTCTCAAACTATGTAGAATATCTCAGAATCCAGGCAAATCTAGCAAAATATAGGGGGAAAAAACAGGAACTTGAAAATTAATATAGGTGATATCAACTAGAAGACTAGTGCTTATCAGAACACTCTTAGTGTATTAGATAATCTTTAAGTACGGAGAATTAAATATTATGGACCTAAATAGAGCATTCATGATATTGAGGATTATACAGCCGACCCCAACTAGCTTGGAACTGTGGTATAGTTGTTGCTAAACATGTCCAGAAATGTTGCTTTTGTTGAATACACTTAAAATGAATTGTTTCTTTTGTCTGTCAATAAAGTTTGCTGCTGTCTCATCTTTTAACAGTCATTGCATTGTCTAGAAATTTAATTATCTTGTTTCATCTCAGTTCTCTTTAAACTTTGTTGAATTCTGAACTTGATGGAAGCTTAGATATGAATCATTGCTTTAATTATAATACAATTACAGCGACTTATCCTTATAAGCTATGTTACTCGTGACTCTTGTTGGGTGCGTGTTGGATCCTCCAAATTTAGTGCATTTTTGGAGGATCCGACAAGGGTGCAACATCAGTTTTGGAGAATCCGAGCATCATAGCTTATAAGTCCTATAAATTTAGTAGAGCCTTGTTTAGTTGATTCTATTGTTGTTCGTTTACAGTGTAAGTAGCCACACATGCAAACATCAAAAGAAACATTTAAGGAAATATTAATTTCCGCTGGTCTTAGAGGGAGCAAACGATCTTCGAGTTCTAAGGAAAACAAATCTACTAAACAGAAGGCCAAAATTCTCCATCCCCCCATTGAAACATTTTGGCAGTTACCTCCAACAAAAGAGCACAAGAAGTCTCCTGGATCAAGAACCTTAAATACCATAATGTCGTTGCCGTTTAAGAAGGGAGTTCAAAAGAGCAAAGGTCTACAAACAATTCTTGAAGGATCACATGAGCCTAAAGATGAACAAATTGTTGACTCGTTTCGTGAGTTGCTTTTTCTTGAGGGTCAGCTTCCAGGAAAACATAGTGACTATCATACACTTTTAAGGTATGTTGCACTGTTAAATTTTATCATGTTTCCAATCCAGTAAAATTTGTAAAGCGAATATTTTCGGTTAGAAAAGAGCGCAGAAATTGAGTTTGCTGTTCCTATTTGTGATCTACAGATTTCTTAGAATGAGGGACTATGATCTTACAAAAGCAAAGAATATGTATTTGAACTATCTGAAGTGGCGAGAGGAGTTTCATGTCGATGCACTTTCTGAGGTGAGCTCCATTTATGCTAATAATTTGAAAGTCAGACCTTGTGGTCCGACTCTTCTCCACCAGACTCCATGCATAGCGGGAGCTTAGTGCACCAGACTGCCTTTTGGTATTGTTAGTAGACTTATTTCGCATTTTGCTGGTAAAGTTACTGAATACTCTGATTCTACTTGTTCAAACACTAATACTGAAGAATTTATGGTTTGGGGAATTTCCTACTTTCATATAAACTTTATCGATAAGTTCCTTTATACGTTCGATAGTCCTTTGATTATTTGTGAATTTTTGGGGTCGAATCATGCAGCAGGAACTCAAGTTTGAGGAATTTAACGAGGTTAAAAAGTGTTATCCTCATGGATTTCATGGAGTCGATAGATATGGTCGACCAATTTACATTGAAAGAATTGGAATGGTAAATCTCAATAGGCTGCTTGAAGTAACTAGTATTGAGAGATTTGTGAAATATCATGTGACTGAACAAGAGAAAACATTGAACTGGAGATACCCTGCTTGTTCACTTGCAGCAAAGAAGCATATCGCTTCCACCGTCAGCATCTTGGATGTGAAGGATGTGGTAAAAATCTGCTTGTCTACCATTTTATCTTTCACTTATTTGATAAGAGTATTTGCAACCTTTTAAAGTTGTCACCATGTGACCAGGAGGTGTTCGAGCCGTGGAAACAATTTGTAGAAATGCAGGGTAAGGCTGTGTAAAGTAGACCCTTGTGGTCCGGCTCTTCCCCAAACCCCCCGCGCATAGCGGGAGCTTAGTACCCCAGACTACCCTTTATTTGCACCCTTTTGTTTGGGATCAAGTGCTAGTCCATGTCTGTACTATATTCTTCAGTTTGAGGTTTGCAGCTCAGCTAACTTGAGTTATAGGTGTTGCGTAACAATGCTATTTGCTGAATCTCAAACAAAACCTTCACCCTTTGGGATCATGAGATATGATTATATGAATGTATCTTTCCTATCTCTGTACCAATGCATTTTACTTTGCCTTGAATTTTCTCTACCTTGCTGTCAAATGGTATTGACAATCCAGTAAGCCTCATATTAGATCTTGTTCTTTTTCAGTTATATGAAGTAAGAAGCATAATTTATTGTCGACTCGTTCGTTATCCATGTAATAATTATACTTGCAGATGATGTGAAGAAAAAAATACTACTGCATTTCTCCACTCATGCTGTTGTCCATTGTTTTCAAGCCGCACTGTATTTGCTGTCCCTGGCGTTTTTAAGTTGAATTTTTTGCTTGGATCCAATGAATTCAGTGAATTTCAAAAAAATTAGAACTTCTTTGATGACAAATTGCCATGCACAAGTTCCATTTCCTAGAATTCTGCGTTGTTGATAGCAAATGGATGCTTAGATTCTTTGCTCTAAGCTTAAGAAACAAATCTTCTTTGACAGGGAATTTCAAATTTTTCAAAGCCTGCAAGGTATCTCTTTCTGGAAATTCAGAAGATTGACAGTCACTATTATCCAGAGGTATGCTAACATGGTGCAAGTCCAATAGACATTCTTGACGATCAAGTTAGACTTTAAAATTCCCTTATGTTTTACTTGAACCTCCGTCGACAAAATAGTATCGTTTTCTGATCATTTCAGCGTAATATCCTTTTCTTTCCCTTGAGTTATCTTAACTTGAAGTCAATTGTTGGTTAGTCTTAATACCGACCTTAATCTGTACTAAACACAGTTTCATATTCTATGGTTGATCAACTTTTAATGAACTCTCAAAGCTTTCTTCCTTCATGGTTTCTCTTACATCTTGAATTCCATTTATTGCAGACGCTACATCGCCTTTTTATCATTAATGCTGGATCTGGATTTAAGGTCCTGTGGAAAGCAATCAGGACATTTCTTGATCAACGCACCCTAGCAAAGATTCAAGTACTTTCCTTTCCTTTCCTCCCCCCCTATGTTTCTAGATTAATCTAGGTCAACAAGCGAAGGAAATAAGACTTTAAGACGTATACCACGATTACAGGTTCTTGGTAGCAACTACACGAAGACCTTACTTGAAGTTATTGATCTAAGGTAAAATTAAGCAGCTCAATATTATTCCAATTTATGTTTAGCACGAAAGGGTGCAATTACGCGTATCTGAGGTTGCTGTTGGGGTTATATTATTCTGATGCATGAAAGTTGCTTCTGCAGTAACCTTCCAACTTTCTTTGGTGGCGACTGCACATGTTCCGGTTATGGAGGTTGCCTTTTTAGTGACAAAGGACCCTGGACTGACCCTGCCGTTACAACTATACTTCAGGTTTTAACCTGTTGCTATGATTTGAATTAAACAAAGTACATAGTTGCCTGTCATAGAAGTCACATTTTTTGTAGGCAATGGTTGAAGCGGAAGAGGAGAATGGCGACGAAGAAAAGAATTCTGCTGCAAAAGATGCCTTTGGTGGTGTTACTGTAAGCAAAAATATTGTAGTTTCCTGATAACAAGTGTGACAAAAATCACATAAAATATATATAGGATTCGAGGGTCTGATCTCGAGCTTTGTAAATACAGCAGCATAATGTACATATTAAGGATGTCTTTGATGCGACTCCATCAAGAAATGATACATTTGATATAGCAAGACTTAATAATCAGCCATTTCTACAGAAGGTCCTAACACTTCAAAGTGTTGTAAATGACACAAAAACAGTAAGTTTTTTTTTCCTCTTCCTGCTTTTTTCTCTTTACTATAGTAAATCTTTACTAAGTTTATGGTACAGAAAATCCAGGCATTGGAAGCTGCTCTTAAGGACACGAAATCGGTTAGTATAAAAGAATTGCAGAACTTGTAATTGTTGCTGGAAACAGGAATTAGATGATTATTGGTTTTTCTTTCAGGTCATAGAAGGACTTGGGCAACCAATCGAAGAGCTGAAAAATCAAATTATAGTATCAAATATAAGAGGCTGAGTTGCCAAATGAGTTTCAATATTTTCCTTATTTTTGAAGTTTCTTAATGTTGTTAATTGCGTTCAAATAAAAGGAGCAACTATGTCAAATAAGGCAGCTTATAGCTATCTTTAAATTTTGGTATTGTGTTATATCCTGCCTTTTCAATAAAAATCAAGTATATGCATATATGTCGATATTGTTGTCACATGTCAATTGAAGACATGGTAGATAAAAGGGTTATTTGGTATTTATACTGATAGAGGGCTTCATTGCAAAATGATATAGTCGAAATGCGGAAAAAATAACTCGAACATCACCGTTTAGAAAAAAAAAAAAGAAGGGGAGGATTTTTGTTAAGCGTGTCGAGTGTATTTCTATGGGGTTGTAACATAAAGTATTACATACCGAGAGCTTATCATAATAACAAATTTGAGTTGCTTCAGATAAATTAAGGATTTTACACATTCTATTCTCCCTTTCTTCCCTTTGGAAACAGCCCCAACCCCCAACCCACAAAATTAAAGGAAAAGAACCTCTTATTTGCCCAGTAGTTTAAATTGAACAATTTGGAAAAAGAAAAGAAAGAAAAAGAAAGTTGTAGCATTGCAAACCTACCATGATTACATACACGTTAGATTCAAATTCTACGACTTTTTGGACTCGGTAAATAAATGGACCATGTTAATGTAATACGTATGATTATAGTAATTATATCATATTTCTGTTATGTCGAGCAAGAGGCAAATCCGAAAATAAAGATCATCAAATTTTAACGTGAAAAATCCTTCAAATCGAAGGTAAAAACCACGAGAACACAAAGATCCAAAAAACTCTACTATAATAATAAGAGATTTACAAAAATTCTCCAAATTGGCTACGCAACAAGTGCTAAATACGGAGCAACAATAGCAACAAGAGCAATAACTAATCAATTGAAGAAAGAGGAGAATCCACAAGAACGAGACTGCTGTTCGAGGCTCAAAATCAGATGTTACAGGACCCCAAATCTGATCTCTACCGTTCAAATCAAAAAACAAGATGTTACGAATACTCAATAAGAAAATCAGCCTAATCCAACGGTTAACGAATCATAAAACGTGATTTGAAGTTGACTGGTCGGAATAAAAATCTGCAGCAAAACAAATACTTTTTCTCTTTTCCCTCTTGATAAAAGCTCTCTAAAAAATCACTCTTATGTGATTATGTCTTTCAAATACTTATACCAATGAGCATAGAATAATTCTCCAAGGTTGTCCTATTTATAGATAATGAGTGGTGCTTTCTCTTAAAGCCAAAACCCACTCAAAATAAGAATAAACACCGAATCCAATTCCGAGTAGGAATGAAAACCAAAAGAGAATAGAATTAGGCCATTGGCCTTTGGCTGGACAACATGGGCATGTGCCCAACAAACTCCCCCTCCAGCCAAGGGGCCAAATGTGTCTTCAAGTAGAGAAACTATTGACAGGCTTCATGCCTGCCAATTTTCTCGAAAACGCATGCTTATCTGCAAGCTTAACTACGAAGTCCTCAGGCTGCTCCATAGAAATCTCCTCATCTAAATCGCCATGAAGAAAAGCAATCTTGACATCCATCTGCTCAACCTCTAAGTCTAGACTTGCGGCTAAGCCTAGAACCACACGAATAGAAGACATCTTCATAACAGGGGAGAAAATTTCATCAAAGTCAACTCCCTTTTTCTGGCCAAAACCTTTAACAACTAAGTTCGCCTTGTATCTAGGCACAAATATATGGTTATCTTGCTTTATTCTGAATATCCATTTATTAGATAAAGCTCTCTTACCTTTCAGCAATTTCACTAACTCATATATGTCATTCTCATGGAGTGACTTCATCTCATCTTCCATGGCTTCAATCCACTGATCTTTGTGAGTATCTTGCACTGCTTCATCATAATTTTCAGGTTCTCCCATGTCAGTCAAAAGTACATACTCATCAGGAGGATGGCGCAGGTTTTTTTGTTTCTCCCTTATAGATCTTCTAAGAGAGGTTTCAGGAGCATTCGAAGTAGTTACCTGAGCAGGAATTGGTTGCTGATCAACCACAAATTCATCAACTGGAGCATCCATAACATCTATACCACGATGATCATTTTGATCTTGATACTATCTCCATCATTGTCTTGGGTTCCTTCATGTGCAATAGATGCCTTAACAATAGAAACTGGATCGATATCAACTAATCTCTCATTACTCAGAGAGATTATCTCAGCTTTGTCAATATCTTCAATAGTCTGGTCTTCAAAGAATATTACATCACGACTTCTGATAAGTTTATTGTCAACTGGATCGTAAAAACGATATCCAAACTCATCTTGACCATAATCGATAAAGATGCACTACATCCAACTTCGATCTCTCATCTTTAGGAACATGCACACAAGCTTTACACCCAAAAACTCTCAGATGATCATAAAAAACATCTTTGGTAAATCAAACTCTATCTGAGACATTACCATCCAAAGCAACAGTAGGAGACAAATTGATAACATAGGCAACAATGTTAAGTGCTTCCGCGCAAAATATATTTAGAAGTTTAGCCTCTGAAAGCAGGCATCTAACTCTTTCAACTAGAGTTCTATTCATTTTCTCTGCCAAACCATTCAATTGAGGCATCTTGGGCGGAGTTTTCTGATGATGAATTCCTTGTTCTTTGCAATAGTTATCAAAGGGACTACATTATTCACCACCATTGTCAGTGCGGATACATTTTAATTTCTTCCTCATCTGTCTCTCAGCTAAGGCCTGAAATTTCTTAAACACGCCAAGTGCTTGATCTTTAGATTTCAAAGGATACACCCAGAGCTTACGAGAAAGATCATCAATGAAAGTCACAAAGTAAAGTGCACTATATTTTGACTTTACTTTAAAAGGACCACACAAATCATAGTGTACTAGCTCCAATAAATAGGGCTTTCTTGAGGGAGGTGTCGTTCCAAATCGCACACGCAAGTATACGTGGTCGTAGCAAGTAATATAATGTTAAATCGAATATCGAACCCACAGGGACTTGCGTAAACTACGTATTAAATCACTCTAATTGATATTAATCGAGCCAAAACAAAATCCAGGAATATAACTAATTTATTCTACAATTATATGAACTAATTATCAAGTAACGAGAGTATTGATGTGTATTTAATAGAGACAAATATTCCAGGGTTGTGACCAATTAACCACTCGTATTGCATTCTAATTAACTCTCCCTTTCATATAATTCACTCATGGTAGCTAACTAATCGATAATTGCTGTCGTAGCCTTCTACCGAAGTACTACTCGCCTATTCTCAATAGATTAACGCCTATATTCCTATGAAATTAATCTATTAGAACGCACTAAGATTACGATGTTAAATTAAACACGGTGACTAAGTATATTCCTATCCTAACCACAAATCCGCTCCCCTGAAGGGTTAAGATCGCGCTCTCTTCAATTCTTCTCTAATCTATATACGGCTTTTCCAAGCATAACATAGATAGTATATAGAACCAAATTGTTGGCCAAACAATTAAGCAANCATGGCTAAACCACAACCCCAGAACAATGGGTGTTTAGCCACTCATGCTAGAATTAAACAATTGCATAAGTCTTGCATAAATGGAAAATACTAGAATAAGATGAAGAAAACTGATAATCCTTTGCTTCCTCAATGATCTTGTGTGTATATTCTCTCCAAGAATGGAATCCTCCCTTCAAAGTTGTATTTTTGGGTCTATTTATATGTTTGGGATAAATCCTAAATGTGTAAGAGACTTCTATTCCAACCGAGAAACACTTAAAACCTTCAAAACCGCAATTTACCGCACCAGGGACCCCAGACGTTAAGCCCCAAACGACCTAGCTAAAGCCTGGGTAGGCCAGGCGTTTGGGCTCTAACGCCTCACTAACGCCTGGGTATGGCTGGCGTTTGGGCTGAAACGCCCGGCTAACGCCGGGTTATGCCAGGCTTTTGGGATGGAACGCCTGACTATGGCCTGGGTCACTCCTTTTCGACTCTTGAGCGTATTTTTGACGTTTATACACCCCTTTTAGCCCGGCTTCCATCTCCAATTCACCTACACATAAAATAGACTCCATTATGCACATATAACATGTATTTTTATCACAAAAGCACATAAAATGTAAGGTATAT